>PVJX010028920.1:0-23418 GCA_004027295.1 Dolichotis patagonum | reverse complement strand
AAAGAGACAGGCCGAGATGCTGCTTTCTGGGAGACTTCCTGGGGGTGAAGGGCGGGTCTTCGGGCCCAAACAGACCTGGCCCACATGCCGATCTCCAGGCAGTTCCTTGCGGATGAAGGGCGGGCCTGGTGGAGAGAGATCCTTCTGGCTGGGAAGTGAGGAAGGCTTGGACTCTGGGATGGGCTTCCTTACCTCATCCCTAAGGCCCCCAGAATGACCTAGACACTGGAGCTACTTTGGTATAGAAGCCAGGCAGTGCCCAGGGCTCTGGTGTGAACCAGCAACTGCCAGAACTGCCACCCCTCGAAATGGTGCGGTGGCGTCGTGTTCCTCCCAGTGTGGAGGACAGAGGGACCCTGAACATTTTTCATATATTTATTTGCTATTTGTATTTCTTCATCTGAGAAGTGCATATTCATCTCAGATACTCAGTTTTGGACTGGATCTTTGAATTTGGGGGGGGTCTGATTTTTTTTAGTTCTTTATATTTTCTAGATAGAAGTTCTTTGTCTGAGGGAAAGCTGGCCAAAATTTTTTCCCATTCTGTGGGTTATCTTTTTACTCTGTTGGTGATTTCTTTTTATGTGCAAAAGTTTTTTTCAAAAAATACAATCAGATCTCAGTTATTGATTCTTTGAAGTATTTCCCATGCAGTTTAGGTTTTGTTTATGAAGTCTCTGCCTACACCTATGCCTGCAAGATTTCTACAAACTTTGTCTTCCAGTACATTTAGATCTTTGATCTATTTTGACTTTAGTGCGTGGTGATAGACCTGGGTCTAGTTTTAGTCTTTGGCATGTAGCCAAAGAGCCAATTTTTCCAACCCCATTTATTAAAGAGATTACCTTCTTCCAGTGAACATGTTTGGCCCCTTTTTCAAAGATAAGGTGGCTGAATGTGTCTGCATCTTCTAATCTGTCCCACTGATCCTCAAACTTGTTTTTTTTTTGCCAGTACCATGCTGATTTTATTACAGTAGCTTTGTAGTATAATTTCAAGTCAGGAATTGCAAATCCTCCTGCCTTGCCTTTATTGCCCAGCACTACCTTTGCTATTCTACATCTCTTCCATTTCCAAATGAATTTTAGGTATGTTTTCTCTAGTTCTGTGAGATATGCTAATGGTATTTTGATTGGGATTGCATTAAATCTGTATAAAAGTTTTGGAAATATGACCATTTTCATAATGTTGTTTCTTTCTATCCATGATTAAGGGATATCTTTCTGTTTTATGGTAACTTTTAAAATCTTTTCAGAGTACTGTAACATTCAATGTATAGATCTTTTACTTCTTTTGTCAGATTGATTCATAAGTATTTCATTTTTTTGGATGCCATTGTGAAGTGTATTGTTTTCTTCATTTCTCTCTCAGTGATTTTGTTTGAGTACAGGAATGCTATTGAATTTTGAGTGTTGACTTTGTATCTGGCTATGCTATTGAATTTGGCTATTAAATCTAGAAGTCTTTTGGTGGAGTTTTGGGGATCTTCTATGTAGACTGTCATGCCATCTGCAAATGATGATGGTTTAAGTTCTTTCTTTTCTATCCTTATTCCTTTGATTTCTCTCCCTTTTCTAATTTCTCTGGCTAATGTTTCCAGAACCATATTGAATAGGAGTGATGATAGTGGACATCTTTGTCTTGTTCCTGATTTTAGAGTGAAAACTTTGAGTTTTATTCTCTTTAGTATGACGTTGGCTATTGGTTTGTCATACCCTGTTTTTATGAGATTAAGGTAAAGACCATCTATTCCAATTTTCTGTAGGTTTTTAAAAAATTATGAATGAGTGTTGGACTTTGTCAAAAGCTTTTTCTGCATTTATTGAGATAATCCTGTGATTTTTGTCTTTGGCTCTGTGGATCTGGTGTATTATGTTTATTGATTTGTGTATGTTGAACTTTCTCTATATTCCTGGGATGAATCCCACTTAGTATATAATCTTCTTGATGATTGTCTGTATTCTGTTTGTTACTATCTTATTCAGGATTTTGGCACCTATGTTCATTAGGGAGATTGGACTGTAGTTCTTTGATTTTGGTTGAGTCTTTCCCTGGTTGTTTTTTTTTAAATTTTATTTAAAGAGGAAAAAAAAAAACAACAGACAAAACAGAAAACTGGTAGCAACAATACAGGATTCCAAAGGGAAAAAAGTAAAAGAACCAAAAACAAAAAAGCAGGCAAACAGACAAAAAAAACCCAAAACAACAACAACAACAACAACAAACACTAAGAAATTGCCACTTGATACGTTACATACTCTCATCATTGGAAATAGTTGTTAAAGTTATAAAATTAGAGCACACAAAGTAGACATTCAAACAATGAGACTGTTAACAGTTCTGCTCACAAAAACAGTAGTACAGTCATCTGTCTTACACGCTTAAACTTATGTGCAATTATATCCTTTAGAGCACTTTCTTTTCCTCTTTTTTTTAGAGTAGCAATTACACATTTTGGGTTTTATTACTCTTACATTTCTTATTTTTACACTAGAGAAACAATGTGATATTTATAAATATGATTCTTATTTATTTCACTAATGAGGATGGCCTCAAGTTGACTCCATTTCCCTATGAAGCCCTCAAGATCATCCATTTTTATAGCTGAGTAGTATTCCATTGTGTAAAAATACCACATCTTTTTCGTCCACTCTGAAGTTGATGGGCATCTTGGTTGTTTCCAAGATTTAGCTATCACAAATTGGGCTGCTATAAACATAGGTGCACATATATCACTGTGATATGAACTTTTCAGTTCTTCTGGGAAAATACCCAGGAGGGGAATAGCTGGGTTGAATGGAGCTTCCAGTCCTAGTCTTCTGAGAATTCTCCATATTGATTTCCATAGTGGATGCACCAGTCTGCACTCCCACCAACAGTGGAGCAGTGTTCCTTTTTCCCCACAGCCTCACCAACATTTGTTATCAGTTGATTTCTTGATGGCAGCTATTCTTTCCGGTGTGAGATGATATCTCAATGTTGTTTTAATTTGCATTTCTCAAATGACCAGTGATGGTGAACATTTCTTCATGTATTTGTTTGCCATTTGTATATCTTTATCTGAGAACTGTGTGTTCATCTCGGCTGCCCATTTTTGGAGAGGGTCTTTGAATTTGGGGGGGGTTGATGTTTTTCAGTTCTTTATATGTTCTTGATATAAGTCCTTTGTCTAAGGGATTGCTGGCTACAATTTTTTCCCATTCTGTGGGTTTCCTTTTCACTCTGCTGGTGATTTCTTTTGAAGTGCAGAAACTTTTCAATAATATGACATCCCAGTTATTGATTCTCTGAAGCATTTCCTGTGCAGTTTGCATTTTGTTCATGAATTCTCTGCCTACACCTATGTCTCCAAGACTTCTACCTACCTTATCTTCTAGTAGATTTAGTGCTGCAGTTTTAATGTTTAGGTCTTTGATCCATTTAGACTTTAGTTTTGTGCATGGTGACAGGTATGGATCTAATTTCAGTCTTCTGCATGTGGAGAGCCAATTTTTCCAACACCATTTATTAAACAGGCTATCCTTCCTCCAGTGAACATGTTTAGCCCCTTTGTCAAATATCAGGTGGTTGCATGTCTTTGTACCTATACTTTTATCTTCTAATCTGTTCCATTGATCCTCAGGTCTATTTCTTTGCCAGTACCATGCTGATTTTATCACTGTGGCTTTGTAGTATAGTTTCAAGTCAGGAATTGAGATGCCTCCTGCCTTGCTTTTATTGCCCAGAATTGCCTTTGCTATTCTAGGTTTCTTCTCATTCCAAATGAATTTTAGGAGTGTTTTCTCTAGATCTGTGAGGTATGTCAATGGTATTTTGATTGGGATTGTGTTAAATCTGTATAACAATTTGGGGAGTATGGCCATTTTCACAATGTTCGTTCTTCCTAGCCAAGAGCATGGAACATCTTTTCATTTTCTGATATCCTCTTCAATCTCCTTTTTTAACATAGTATAATTTTCAGCATATAGGTCTTTTACATTTTTAGTTAGGTTGATTCCTAAGTATTTCATTTTTTTAGATGTTATTGTGAAGGGAGACATTTCCATAATTTCTCTTTCGGTGAATTTCTTGTTTGTGTACAGGAATGCTATTGATTTTTGAGCATTGACTTTGTATCCAGCTACACTGCTGAATTTGTTTATTACCTCTAGTAGTCTTTTAATGGAGTTTTTTGGGTCTTCTATATAGAGTATCATGTTATCTACAAATAGTGATAATTTAACTTCTTCCTTTCCTATCTTTATTCCTTTTATTTCTTTCTCTTGTCTGATTGCCCTGGCTAGTGTTTCCAGAACTATATTGAATAGGAGTGGTGATAGTGGACATCCTTGTCTTGTTCCTCATTTTAAAGTGAAAGCTTTCAGTTTTTGTCCATTTAGTATAATATTGGCTGTTGGTTTGTCATAGATGGCCTTTATAAGGTTGAGGTAGATACCGTGTATTCCGAGTTTCTGAAGGGTTTTTATCATGAACATATGTTGGACCTTATTGAAAGCTTTTTCTGCATCTATTGAGATGACCATGTGGTTTTTGTTTTTGGCTCTATTGATGTGGTGTATTACATTTATTGATTTGCGTATGTTAAACCATCCTTGCATTCCTGGAATGAACCCCACTTGGTCATGATGTATAATCTTCTTGATGATTTGCTGCATTCTATTTGATAGTATTTTATTGAGAATCTTTGCATCAATATTCATTAGTGAGATTGGCCTATAGATCTCCTTTTTGGTTGGGTCTATCTCTGGTTTTTGTATCAGAGTAACACTTGCCTCTAGGAATGAATTAGGGAGGATTGCTTTCTTTTCAATTTCATTAAAGAGTTTAAGGAGTATTGGCATCAAGTCTTCTCTAAATTTCTTGTAGAATTCAGATGTGAATCCATCAGGACCTGGGCTTTTCTTTGTTGGTAAGTTTTCTATTACCTTTTCAATTTCAATAGCTGATATTGGGTTATTCAAAATTGCTATATCTTCTTGGTTGAGCTTTGGTAGTTCATATGTTTCTAGAAATCTGTCCATTTCCTCTGTGTTTTCCTCTCTATGTGAGTAGAGATTTTCAAAGTATGTATTCATGATCTTTTGAATTTCCATGGGATCTGTGGTAATTTCCCCTTTTTTGGTCCTCATTGCATAAATTTGGGCTTTTTCTTTCTTTTTCTTTATAAGGTTAGCTAGAGGTTTGTCAATTTTGTTTATTCTCTCAAAAAACCAGCTTTTTGATTCATTAATTCTTTGTATTTTTTTTAGTTTCAACTGCATTGATTTCTGCTCTAATCTTTACAATTTCCTCTCTTCAATGAGCTTTAGATTTAACTTGCTCTTCTTTTTCTAGAAGCTTCAGATGAAGCATTAGATTGTTTATTTGTGCTCATTCTGTTTTCTTGATATGACAGTTTATTGCTATATATTTCCCTCAAGACCACAGGTCTTTCATTGCATCCCACAGGTTACAATATGTTGTGTCTGCATTTTCATTGAATTGTAGGTATTGCTTTATTTCTTCGTTAATTTCCTCTGTAGCCCACTGGTTGTTCAAAAGGTTGTTATTTAATTTCCATGTATTTATGCCAGTTGCAATTTCTTTTGCCATTAATTTCCAGTTTCAGTGTGCTGTGGTCAGATAGTATGCATGGGACAATTTCAATACATTTGCATTTACTTAAGAATGTTTTATGGGATAATATATGGTCTATTTTGGAGAATGTCCCATGCACAGCTGAGAAGAATGTGTATTCTGATGTGGTTGGGTGGAACACTCTGTAAATATCTACTAAGTCCAATTTCTCACAGGTATGATTCAGTTCTATTATTTCTTTGCTGTTTTTTTGTCTACTTGATCTATCTCTCTGTGGCAGTGGGCTGTTAAGGTCCCCTGTAATAATTGTGTTCCTGTGTATTTGGTTTTTCATGTCCTTTAGTATCTGTCTTACACAGTTGGGTGCTCCTGTGTTTGGTGCATATATATTTATAATTGTTAGTTCTCTGTCTTGAATTTTTCAACTTACAAGTATGAAGTGACTTATTTGTCTCTTTTAATTATTTTAGGTTTGAAATTCACATTGTCTGCAAATAGAATAGTTACCCCTGCTTTTTCTGGGTTCCCGCTGCATGGAATACTGTTTTCCATCTTTTGACTTTTGATCTATGAGTTTCTTTTTGAGTCAGATGTGTTTTTTGTATACAGCATATTGTGGGATCCTGTTTCTTGATCCAGTCTGTCAACCTGTTTCTTTTGATATGTGATTTGAGGCCATTTACATTTATGGATATCACTAATATATACTGGCTTGACTTTGCCATGTTGTTAGTTTCCTGCTTTTCTCTCTTGTTTATTTTCTTGTCCAGCATGGTGATTTCCTTCTGTTGTTGTTCTGGAGATTGTGGTCATTTTTATCTCCACCTAGGATGTCCTTCAGCACTCCTTCTAAGGTTGGTTTGGTGGATATGAATTTCTTTTTCTTTTTTTTTTTTTTTTTATCGGTACCAGGGATCGAACTCACGACTGCCTGCTTGCAAGGCAGGTGCTTATGCCGCTGAGCTAAATCCCCAGCCCCGGATATGAATTTCTTTAGTTGTTCTTTGTCATGGAAGTATCTTGTTTCTCCATTAAATTTGAAAGACAGTTTTGCTGGGTACGTCAGTCTGTGTTGAAAGTTGTTTTCTTTTACGGCTTTAAATACTTCATTCCAAGCTTGTCTTAATCTGAAGGTTTGTGCTGAGAAGTCTGCTGTGATTCTAATAGGCTTTCCTTGGTAGGTGAGTTGTGTCTTTTCTCTAATGGCTTTTAGTATTCTGTTTTTATGCTGTATGTCTGCAATCTAAATTATTATATGTCTGGGTGTAGGTTTATGTTGGTTATGACTGTGTGGCATTCTATATGCCTCACTTATTTGTATATCAGATTTTTGCCCCATGTTTGGGAAATTTTCTGCCATTATTTCTGTGAACTGCTTAGCTATATCCTTTGTATTATCTCCTGCCTCTTCACTAATGCCTATTACTCTAACATTGTTTCTTCTGGCATCATCTTGTAGCTGTTGTATTGTCATTTCATGCTGCTTTGTTGTTTTTATAAGTTCTACCCTTTCAAGGTCACTATCTGCAATCCTGTCCTCAAGGTCCGAGATTCTATCCTCAGCTTCATTTAAGCGGCTTTTCAGGCTTTTAATGAAATTTTTTGCTTCTTGCATATCTCTTTCAATTTGTTTTGCAGATTCTGCTTGTTTTCTGCATTGTTTATTCAAAGTTTCAATCAATTTCCCATGCTCCTGTAGTTTCTTATCTATTTCTTCTCTAGCTATGTTGAGCAGCTCATTTACTAAGGTTGTTACTTTTGTCTTTACATAAGAATTATTTCTAATTTGAGTTCCTCCATAGCCTCATGGATTTGTTTCTTTACTTCATTCGCTATCTTTTCAGAGATTTCTGGTGTATTAATTTTAGGGTCCTGTATTTCATTATCGCCTGCACTTGCCCATGATGGACTAGATGTTCGAGATTGCATTTTACCTTTTCGTTTATTCATTTTCACCTTTTGGGTAAATTTCTGGTCTTTCTATTCCAACAGTCACAAGTTTCTGTAGTGTATGTTTCAGGGTTCTACTGTGTGGTTGATGTTTGTCAAATTGCTGTGTACCACCATGAAGAGGAGATCTAGTCTCCTGAATTCCTCCTACTGTGCCTGTTGGGTGAGTCCTATATTCTTTCTGTGCTAACTAGCCCAGAAGTATTGATGTAGGGCAATTCTTAGTTCCTGCTGTTGTTATATCTTCAGGTTGTGGCAGGTCACCAGGTCTCCCTGGCTATAGTGTTTTTGTCAGCTGAGGCTCTACTGTGTCACTGGGGGAGGGGTCTCATAAATTCTTTTAATTTCCTTTAAATTTGGGCAGGGCAATGTTGGCACACTCCTCAACCTGTCTGATGTTCTCTGTGTGGGGGGAGGGGTTTACCTACCCTCTTGGCAGGTTAGCCAAGGTCTTACACTTGGAGGGAGTTTCACTTCTGTCCCTATTTACCCACTGCAGACCTCTATTTTGCGGGGCAAACTCACCTCACTGGCTGGAGCCTGATGAAGTCTTCTGTTTGGGTGAGGGGTTCCTGAGCTTCTCATCGAGCCACCATGGTAGTCCACTGCAGTCCAATGTTGCTGGTGGAAGGGCGAGTCAGCAGCTGTGGTCCCAAGCAACTTACGCCTGTGGCAGACTTCCTAGATGTTCTTGGAGGAGGGGTGGGCCCAGCAGTGGCAGACCCAGGCACCTCCGGCCCTCCAGCACTGGTCCCCGCAATGTTCCCTGTGGGCGAAGTGTGGGCCTAGCTCTCCTGAGCAGCCCAGCTCTCAGCTGCAGATCCTGTGATGTTCCCAGTCCCAATTTCCCTGGTTTTGGTATCAGGGTAATTTTTGCCTCAAGGAATGTGTTAGGGAGAATTGCTTCTCTTCCAAATCCATTGAAGAATTTGAGGAGTATTGGTATTAAATCTTTTCTAAATTTCTTGTAGAATTCAGCCATAAATCCCCCAGGACCTGGGCTTTTTTTTTTGTTGGTAAGTTTTTAATAATGTTTTTAATTTTATTAACTGATAGTGGGTTATTCAGTATTTTTATATCTTCTTGATTCAGCTTTGATAGTTCATGCATATCTAGGAGTCTGTGTTTTCTATCCTTTGAGAGTAAAGATTTTCTAAGTAGGTATTGATGATCTTAATTTCCCTAGGATGTGTGCTGATTTCACTTGTTCATTCCTCAATACATGAATTTGAGTTTTTCTTTCCTTTTTTTTTGATGGGATTGGGTAGGGGTTTATCAATTTTATTGGTTATTAAATGAGGAATGTCTGTATCTGTTCACAAGGAGACAAGACACTGCATACTGTGTCATGACTACTCCAAAATAAGATATTTAGGAAACAAACATTATAAAATTAGACCTTTTACTTAAATTGGGAAGTGTAGTAGAATAGGGCACTAACTAAAATGTAGAAAGTATCTGGACTTTCCTGCTGGAATGGCATGAATGTCTCCTACCACTGTTACTTTGTCCATGCTTCCTGATAGTCAGCATGCAGACAAGTCATGACACAAAGATTAATTAAAATTTAGGAGAAGGTAAGAAAATAATTAAATTCTCCTCAAAATGGAAAACAAATAAGAGTTTTAAGAAGTCAAAAAAATTTATAAAAGCTAAAGATAAAAATTTTTATGAAATTTGAAAATAAAATATATGAAAGACTTAAAAATGATCAGATAAAGATAAAAAGAATTATCATATCATGATATTTAAAAAAATAAAGGTAAGTAAACCTAGTAGAAAAAGACAGGACAAAGGCTGATAAAACAAACAAAGATGATTAAACATAAAAATGTGTAATCTAAAATAAATGATAAAGAAAACAAGTAGAAGCAAGAAACTTGAAATTGAAATGAATGAGAAACTTACAAAATGAAAAAGTAAAGTAGCGTAACTGAGCAATAAGCTAAAATGATGCTGATATGTAGAGATGTTTTTTGAAAGATAAAATATAATGTGAAGAGAATAAGAGATCCTCTGACGAGCCAGCTGGAAGCCAGCATGCAGCACGAGTCCTTAGGAGAGTACTATGAATTGGAAACAATTTTCCATAGTGTAAGACCCAAATTAGTAGAGTCCCTAAAGGGGAGAAATCAGAGAAAGAGAGAAAAAAGCATATGTCTTGGAATCCTGCTTGTCAGCACACCTTGGGCAGCAGAGGCCATTCCAGGATTCTTCAGTAATAAGGAGTACAGGCCCCTGGGCCTTGGGGCAGATGTCTGTGGCTGTGGGTGGACTCTAGGGCCTTGCAAATTCCACCATGAGTTTAGATAAAGCAGATGTGATTAACCCTTAAATACCTATAAGCATTAGACTATTCAATTTAAAATAATCTATATTTGGATTCTGGATGTATGGTTTTGTTTTGTAAAGAAAGATGTAACACTACTACAAAGACACTTAGCCACCTTATATTTGACAAAGGGGCTAAACATGTTCACTGGAAAAAGATAGCCTCTTTAATAAATGGTGTTGGAAAAATTGGCTTTCCACATGCCAAAGATTGAAAATAGACTCATGCCTATCACCATACACTAAACTAAAGTCTAAATGGATCAGGAATATAAATATTAAAACAGAAACACTAAATCTACTGGAAGACAAGGTAGATAGAAATATTGGAGACATAGGGGTAGACAGAGAATTCATGAATAAAATGCAAACTGCCTGGGAAATACTTCAAAGAATCAACAACTGGGATCTCATATTACTAAAAAGTTTCTGCACTTTAAAAGAAATCATCAACAAAGTGAAAAGAAAACCCACAGAATGGGAAAGAATTTTAACCAACAATCCCTCAGACAAAGGACTTATATCCAGAACATATAAAGAATTGAAAAACATCAAACCCCCTAAATTCAAAGACCCTCTCCAAAAATGGGCATCGGAGATGAACATACAGTTTTCAGATGAATATATACAAATGCCAAATAAATATATGAAGAAATGTTCACCATCACTGGTCATGTGAGAAATGAAAATTAAAACAGCATTGAGATTTCATCTCACCCCGGAAAGAATGGTCGCCATCAGGAAAACAACTGATAACAAATGTTGGTGAGGATGCAGGGAAAAAGGAACACTTCTGGTGCAACCACTGTGGAAATCAGTATGGAGATTCCTCAAGAAACTAGGATTGGAAATTCCATTCAATCCAGCTATTCCCCTCCTGAGTAGTTTCCCAGGAAAACTGAAAAGGTCATGTCACAGTGATATATGTACACCCACATTCATAGCACAATTTGTAACAGCTAAATCTTGGAAACAACCAAAATGCCTGTCAACTGCAGAGTGGATGACAAAAATGTGGTATTTTTATACAATGGAATACTAAGCTATATAAAAGGATGATCTTGAGGCCTTGCTAAATAAATGGAGGCAACATGAGAATATCCTCATAAGTGAAATAAACAAGACTCACATTAGTAAATATCACATTGTCTCTCTAGTGTAAAAAATAAAAACTGACAAAGTAATGGGATCCAAAAAGTATAATAGTGTAAAAGTGAAAGGGAAGGAAAGTGCTCTAAAGGGTATAATGGTATGTATGTATAGTGTGTAAGATCGATGATCGTATTACTGAATTTCTGTTGGATCATTGAACAGAACAGTTTGCACTGTCAATGTTTGAGTGTCTAGCCACTTTTTGTGCTTTGATTTTGTGACTTTGGCAACTATTTTCAAGATGAAAATGTGTAATATATCAACTAGTGATTTTATGATGTTAATTTTTTGAATTCTGTATTCTATTTTTTTCTGTTTTTCTATTTGGTTTTTAAACTTTCTTTTCTTTCTTTAAAAAAGATAACAATATGCAATATAACAACCATTGTTAAATTTTTTTCATTCTGTTTTGAAAGCCTATATTGTTACTGTTTTAGGTTTGTTGTTATTTGTCTCTTTTGCTTTTAGTTTTTCTTTCTGACTTCTTTTTTCTTTTTAAAATAAAAAATTAATAAATTGAAAAAAAAGAAAAGTATGACCAAAAAATAAAATGATTTACTCTTTCAGCTTCTTACATCAGGGAGACATGGAGGGGTTGAAGAGAGGGGATTGGGCACAAAGGAATAAAAATATAGTGTACACAGGTACAAATTCTCTCCAGTGAATATAATCTTTAAATATATGTAAATTGTACCAATAAAATTATTTAAAATAAAAATAAAATGAATGTTTAGATTTAAAAAATTATTACAGTAAAAGACCCACTGTCTTTAATTTCCCTCAACATACTCTCCCATGTGAGTATATACGGATCTCCTTCATTGTCTAAATTGCTTAGTTGTTGAAGTTTAGATCAAAAGTGTCTCCTCCAATCCTCATGTGTGTGGAAGATGTTCAGGTCATGAGAGTACTGTGCTCATTTGTGGATTCATCCATTGACAAGTTCAGTCACTGAACATGATTGTTAGGAGGCGGAGCCTGACTGGAGGTGGCTTTTGGGGTGAATGACCTGGAAGGGTGTATTCTTGTTCCTGGCTCCTCTCTTCTGTCTCTCCTTCCTGCATGCTGTGGATTGCACAGCTTTCTTCTACCACGCCCTTCTACAGTGCCTTGGAGTCAGCCAACCATGGACTGAAACTGTGAGCCAAAATAAATCTCTCTTCCTTTAAGTATGGATGTTAAGTATTTTGTCCCAGTGATTGGAAAGTGACTAAGATGTTAGTATTAGGTTATATATTATATTTTATTTAATTATTTCCTTACTTATGAATGTTTAGATATCTTAAAATTTTGCCTGGATTGGATACATTGTTTCTTTAGTGGATCTTTAATGAATGCCTACTGTGAGTTGGTTATTCTGTTTGTGCTGAGAAATCAACAATGAACAAAATAGACCAAACCCTGCTGTCACAGTACTTATTTCCAACTTGTGGAAATAGACAGTAATAAAGTGAATGAATTGCCTATATAAAAAAATATTGTATCTATCTGCTCATGATAAGTTTTGCTGAATGCAAACAGGGCAGAATATAGGGATATATGGTAGGAAGGGTTCCATTTCAATTTTTAAAAAAATTCTGACATAATTATAGACTCACCAAAAGTCACAGAATAGCAGAGCTTCACATGCAATTTACCTCACTCCCCTGATAGTAATATCTTACATGATTATAGTATGTAATGAAACCAAGAAATTCAGTTCTCACCAGAACTCTCTCTCTGTCTCTCTCTCTACGTATTTATAGTGTGGGGAGTGGAATCTAGCACCTCCACACTGAGCTGCATCCCCAGCCATTTTTTATTTTGAGATTTGATACAAGGTCTTGCTAAGTTGCTGGGTTGCCCAGGCTGGACTTGTGATCCTTCTGCCTCAGCCTCCCAGTGTTGGGCTTACAAGTGTACACTTTCACAGCTGGGTAGATTTCACCAGTGGTGATGCAATCACTTGAATATGTGTGTATAAGTTTGTGCAATTTTATCACATGTATAGATGTATGTAACCACCAATTTAAAAGAATGGTCATTCTTTTAAATGACCATTTGCATAAAACCTAAAGAAATTAGAACTGGGGGCAGGGTATATCTATATGTTGAGTACTTCAGGAAGGGGGTCTAGTATGTACAAAGTTCCTGAGGCAAGTGAGAAGCAAGTGAGGGAGAAGAGCCGCTGTGCAGGAATGAGTGATCATAGAGGTTGTTAAATGGGGCAGGAAGTCAAATCATATAGAGGCTTTTAAACTATGATGAGTCTTTTCTCTGGATGATATTTGATAACTGTTGGAATGTTTTGAGTAGGAGAGTGACAGACTTTAGTTTTCACTGACTTACTCTGGCTGCCATGTGGAAGAGCAGCACTGTAGGAAGATTACTCTGCCTTCCCACCCACCCACCCACCTTCTTGCCAAGCAGGGAGCATATAACTAGCTTGCTGAGTGAAATGTGTGCACATGTGTCCCCTGAGGAGTCCTAAATCTGACTGCTTGGTTTAGCTTGCCTCTTGGTTCTGTTCTCAGCTAGGAGAGTGGCAGACAAGGGGTTCTCTTCCAGGCTGGATCCTGGAAGCGGAAGTATGGGACGAAGATTGATGAAGCAGGTGTTCTATTCATCCATATCATGAGAGGCATTAAAGGTTCATTATGTTAGGCCATCAAGGTATGGTGTGTGCCTCACTATGATTGCAATATGCATTTCCATGATTACTGGAGAGACTTAACATGTTTACCTATTTCTTTTTAGCTCTTTCTAAATAGCTGGAGTAGATTGTTACCTAATCCTAACCTGCTTTTCCAGCAATTCTCCCCTTTCTGCCATTATTCTCCAGTTTAACAATATGTTTGGTTGAATATACCATGTTCTGGGCAGCACCTTGAATCTTTCATATATGTTACCTAATGTAATTCTCACACAAATCTTATGAGATCGCTATAAGGACAATAGATATTATTGCCAATTCACTTCTCTCTTTTTGTGATATCTCATGCATGCTGGGCAAAGCTCTTTACCATTGAGGTACACTCCCAGTCCTGTTGCCACATTTAAAGCCACATTTAGACCTGGAACTATTATAGGATTTGTTTCTAATTATATAAATATTAGAGGTGATACTTGAAACACGACTCTACTGAGACTCTAGTACTTTCCCCAGTATTCACAAGTCTGGGGCTTCAGCACTTGCTGATGGTAATCTACTCATTGCTTCTGGCACAAGGTTCGTTCTCTCTGACTCTTGGTTTAGCTTGCCTCTTGGTTCTGTTTTCCATTAGGAGAGTAGCAGACAAGGGGTTCTCTTCCAGGCTGGATCCTGGAAGCGGAAGTATGGGACGAAGAGTGATGACTCTGGCACTCTGGTACACTGTACTATCTTTTCTGTCTGACATGATTTCTGTCATTGTCCTGTCCAATTCCCATCCATTTTATAGATACATCAGTTTCTTTCCTTTAATCATTAAATTCTCATGAATTTTGCAACTGGGAAGAATATGACTTTGCGAATTTACTAAAAAATATTCTATTGCTTATGTAGCACAGAGCAAAGCGCATAGTAGTCAAATTATTTGCTGAGTCTTCTTGAACAAAACACTTAATATTATTGTATGCATACTTTTAGTCATTTAGTGTGTTATAAAACTTAGTTATATTTTATTCTCTTTCCCATATTTTTCACATTTTATGTGTTATGGGTTAGTTCTAGAAGGTTCTTCTAAAGTTTCCAGTGTTCAGAGACTGCACTTTTGGCAGGTGATGGGATCATGAAGATACTGTACTCATCAGTACACTGTTGAGTTGTAGCTGAATGTGCCACTAGGAGGTGGGGCCTGGCCAGAAGAGGTGTGGGGATGATCTGGAAGCATATATCTCCCTTATCAGCTTCTCTCTCTGTGTCTGTCTCTCTTTGCCTCTCTCTGCCTATCTCTCTATCTCTGTCTGGCTATCTGTCTCTCTGTCTCTTTATCTCTCCGTATCTTTGTCTGTCTGTCTCTTTCTCTCTTCTTTCTGGCTGCCATAATGTGAGTCTCCTCTACCGTGCTGTTTCTGCATTTAAGCTTGCCAGCCATGAACTGAAACTGCTGAACCTGTGAGCTGAAATAAATCTTTCCTCCTTTAAGAGTTGTGGGTATTGGGTATTGTCTCATCAATGAGAAAATGACTAGGACATATGCCAGCCCTCATTTTTTTTTGTTTTTGAATTTTGTAGTTTACCAGTTGAATGACGAAGCCTTTCAAGGTGGTGGGTATCACCTTATGTTATATATTAAGTATCTCAGCTATTGTGTGTTCGCTCATGTCAGTATTTGGCACTGTCCTTTCATCGCAAGGAACAGTAGGGGTCAGAAGTTGCAGAATGGATGAGATGCCTACAGTGTAACCCAGGGCAAGGACAAAACTTTCTCTTGCTCTCCCAGCCCTTTCTCCTATATCAACTTATATTGTCAAATGTAAAGGCATTGTCACAAAGAGATTCATAACAGAGACTCAAATAGCTTTTTTCTGCCCCCCCCTTTTTTTTTTTTAAAAAAAGAGTCATTTAAAAACTGTATTTTTCTGCCCAAATATAACAAAAACAATGGGCAAATAATAAGCTTTAGTTTTTTTTCCCCCATGGGAATATGTTTTTTGCAAATGTGTGTTTCTTAACCATTCAATGACAATAGGACTGATTTCCTCTCATATTTCTTTGTGGTCTCTACATATTTCTGAAAATATGTGTGTTCTGACTTAATTTTCCACTGTGGTAAAACAGACAAGTGTGTCTGTCACGTATTCACCAAGAAAAAAGAAAATATTTTTTATGTGCAGAAGATGTAAGTGCCATCTGAAGTCAGGCAAACAGTTAATTAAAAAACATTGATCTATGTAAATATGAAGAAATGGTCCTGCTGAGAAATTAGGCCAATCTGTGTACAGGCAAATCTTATTTCTAATATTCATCTAATGTTAGAGAAAAATTTCTTCACTGAATGATTATGTAGGGGTGCAATAGGATATTTCTTTAAAAATATTGCCACTTTCAAGGTAAGTATTTATCGTTTTGCTTAGAATTTGCATAAGACTCTGTGCTATGTGTTGGAAATAGTACATATGGATGGTCACAACAGTAATTTCTTTTTTGCATCTAAATTCAATATGGATGAAATCTTACATAACTACAGTGTTTTATTTTTCAGATCAGCATGAAAGGTTTCTTTAATAACAAAGATAAGCTCTAAAAGAATTTGAATGTTCCACTCCTGGGTATTATAGTTTTTAAAAAAAACTAATATTAATTGCAGACTTCTAGAAAAATGTAATGAAATGTTGGTGCATGGCTTTTGCCATTGTGAGTCAAATCATGTTCTCACAAACAGTGGTACCTTATTTATCTAACTTCATTGTTCTGTGTAATGACTTTGGAATATTTAAGGCAGACACCATTCAGTGGCACATAAATGTTTTTGTAGAAACTTTTATAAAGTATGCTGCAATCTTTTTTTTATTGTTAAGCTTAGTGAAAATAAATGAAAGTTTTTGTAATGCTTCAGGAAAATCTTATAAGCTTTCATTATTTTGTGGTATTTCATGATTGCCTGCAGCATGGAGCAATACAAACAGACATCATCATCATTATCATCATCACCATCATAATCATCATCTTAACATCACTTATATTTCTGAGTGTATATTATATTTGTGCAGACATGCTTTCAGGAATTATTTCTATTAACCTGTTTAATTCATATAAAAACACTATGAACAAGTAGTAGAATCATTCTTTATGGTACAGATGAAGTAACTGAGGTATCAGTGCAGAAAATTTAGTAATTTGTCTAGAGTTGCTCAACTCAGAGGAGGAAGTATGAGGATTCAGTTTCTGGCAGTTTATTTTCACAGCTTAACTTCTCAGATTTTACTCTTTATAGTCTCTAAGAGAAACCTGAGGTTAAAGTCAAGTCTCAATTTTTGCTTTACCCCTGGAAAGTGAACGATGGGTAAGTCACTTAACTTTTCTTAGTTCCAATTTCCTTATCTTAAAATGAGGATGAGAATGTCTCTCATGTTGTATGCTGTGTTTTGAGGAGGAAATCAAATAGTGTGTAGGCAAGGGGCTTCTTTGCTTATACTATTAATGTCTTAGTCACTTTCTCATCACTGGGGCAAAACACCTGGGACCTATGATTTAGAGAAGGAGAGTTTTATTTTGCTCATGTTTCAGGTCTATGGTTGGCTGGCTTCAAGGCAGGAAGAATATGGTGGAAGGGGCTGGTGGAAGAGAGCTCCTCATATCATGGCGGCCAGGAAGTGGAGAGTAAAGAGACAGTTGAAGGAGGGAGATACAGTCTTCCAGGTCACACCTACTGACCTGCTTTTTCCTAAAAGAACAAATTAATCAGTGGATTTATCCACTGATGAGTCTAGCTCCCCATGATCCAACCCCCTTCCAAACACTTTACTTTTGGGGGACATTTTAGATCTAAATCACAGCAATTTTTGTTACTTTATAATTACTGTTGTTATATAAAAGGACAAGACTCTGCATATGCTCTGTGACACAGCAAACTATTTGCACTCCTAAAAAATGGTCCTCAGTTGTTGAAATTTTTTTTTCATGTGCCCATTATGGTTTTATTCCTCATCATTGGTTGTCTACTTCTGTCACTTTTTAGTAGTGTTTAGTGATCAAAAATACAGATGCTGGGAATCTTGGCTCTACTATTTACTGGTTTATGTGATTGTGGGCAAAGCACATCACTTTTCTAAGCCACAGTTTTTCTTTAAAATGGGTATCTATTTTCTTATTCAGACAGGTCTACATATTTGATAATACACCATTATTCCTTTGGAACATGAATAAGACTTTTGGAAAAATATTCTGTATCTTAAGATGCCCTCAATAAAACCTTCTCAGTATGTGAGATTTTCTCTTATTTCACTTTCAAATTTGTCTACTTTCTTCAGCATTTTAAAGTTGGTCAGAACCAATTCATTTATTCCTTTTTATTTTCCCCAAATGCTCGATTGCTTTTGAATGTCTCTCATATTAGTCTTTCATTTCTGAGATGGCAGATTTGGTGTGTCCCTTGCCATCACTGGAGTGGTTTGGTGGGAAAGGTTTTCCTAAGGGAGAAAGCATTCCTATCTTTCCAAGGTTTTTGTGAGGAAATGAACTTTGGTTTTAACTATTAGTTGTGACACATTAATATTGTTGAAATTGATTGCTTGCATCCTTTCTTAAAATAGTTACAGTTTTACTTTCTACTTTTCTGACTGCTCTTGATTTCTTGATTCAACAAATTTTGTTTTTTTTTTTTGCATAAGATATATTGTTGGTCTAGAAATAATTAGATAAAAATAATAATGATGCATATATTAGAAGGAAAATACTGGACTTACATATGTATAGGATTCCTATCAAAATACCAATGATATTCTTCATAAAAGTAGAAGACAGAATTCTAAAATTTCTATGTAACCACATAAACAAAAAGAACTCTAAATTGTCAAAACAATCTTGAAAAGCAGGTGGCATTATACTATCTGATTTCAAAACATACTACAAAGCATCTGTGATAAAAACAGCATGGTACTAGAATACAAATAGATGTAATGATGACTAGTAAAACAGAAAAAGACTAGAGAACCTAAAATAAACCCACATGTTTATAGTGAACTTATATTTGACAAAGTTGCTAGGAAAAAACATTGAACAGAAGTCAGTCTTTTCAACAATTGAAACTGGGGATATTGGATATTCATATACAAAAGAATGAAATTAGACTCTTACCATGTTTCTTTAGATACAAAAATCAATTAAGAATGGATTAAAGACCAAAATATAAGGCTTAAAACTATGAAACTTCTAGAAGATCACATACAAGAGGTGCCTCAGGCCATTGGAATGGGCAGAGATTTTTGGGAAAGAACCCAAGAGCAAAGACAATGAAAGCAAAAATAGACAAACTAAAGTGCTTCTGCACTGTAAAGGAAACAATAGAGGATGGAGACAACTTACAGAAGGGGAGAGAAAGTTTGCAAACTATACGCAACATCTGATACATAGTTGATACTCGGCATGTACATAAGAAATCCCTAAAACTCAGTAGTAAAAACCCCAATGAACACAATTAAAAATGGGTAGTAGTTCTAAAAATACATTCCAAAAAGAAGGACACACAAATGACCAGTAGGTACCGTAAAAAGTGCTCAACATCACTAATGATCAGGAAAGTGAAAATCAAAACTACCATGAGCTGTCACCTCACTCCATAAGAAAAGCTGTTATCAGAAAAGACTACTGACAAGTGCTGAGGAGGATGCAGGAAAAAAAGGGAGCTCTTATTCACGGTTGCGAGAATGTAAATTAGTTAAGCCATTTTGAAAACAATATGGAAGTTCCTTAAAAAATTAAAAATAGAGTTGCCATATGATAGCAATCCTGCTACTGGTATATACCAGTATATACCAGTAAATGTGGTATATATTCACATAATGGAATTCTATTCACCCATAAAAAGGAGATCTTACCATTTGTGGCAACATGGATGGAAGTGGAAATATAAAATTATAAGTGACATAAGTCAGGCATTGAAATAAAAGTACCATATGATCTCACCTGTAGTGTAGAATCTGACAGCTGGTCTTATAAAAGTTGAGAGTAGAATGGTGGTTTCCAGAGATGGGGAGAATAGCAGGGGATGGGGAAGGTTGATCAATTTTTATTAAGTTAAAATTAGGAGCAGGAAGTTCTGCTGCTCATTTCCTGTGTTGTAAGTACGAATTCAGGTTGTAAGTCCAGGTGGTAGGTTGCAAGTCTGAACAGTGTGCCTTGGTCATAAGTCTGAAGAGTCATTAACCAGTAGGTAGTTAAAAGGAATATCTGTATAATAGGGGAATTAGCTTTTTGTTTATAATGTCTCACATGTTTTTCCAGTTTGTTTCTTATGTTTTTGGCTCCACTTAACGTTTCTACTGGAAGTTAAAAAAATTCATCTGCAAAGTAGATATTTGATTATATTTCATGAAATGAAAAAATGATCAGTGAAAGCACAAATTGTTCTTTTTCATGAACTAATAGAGATTAATAGTATAATTATCTATCATATATATATATACTTCTTTGAAGATAACAGTATGCAATATATTAACCATTGTTAATCTCCTATTATTTTGTTTTGAAATTCTGCATCATCATTTTTAATCTTTTTACATTGTAAAATAAAAAAGAAAAAAATTTTTATGTAATAAATTTGTCAGTTTTTCTTTTAATGGCTTTTAAATTTTGATAGCTTGTTGGAAAGGCCTTCCCCTGCCCAAAGTCAGAGAGATTTGTCCCTATTTTCTTTTAGTAACTTTATGGTTTTATTTCTACAATATTTTATTTTGTTATTATCTTGGGTCTAATTATATCTTCTTTCAGAGGGTGACTCTTTGTCACAACACCGTGTATATCAAAAAGTTATCTTTTCTTCACTGATGTGGGATGCTGTATGTATTTGTACCTATTTTTAGACTTTCTATTCTGTTCCACTGCTTATATGTCTACTGGTATGCCTGTAATATGATACTTGTTTTCTTATGACTTCTTAAATAATTAAAAAGTTATAGGAGCCTACCACACTGTCTATGATTAATAGGTAATAAGTATTCAGGAAGTTTTCTTTGTATATCTAAAAGTAGATAGGTCATGCTAAGGGAAGCAATAGGTGATTTTCCTGGATACTGTACATGTTAGTCATGATAGGGAGTAATGAAGACAAGGTTTCTTTTTAAAAATGTTCCATTCTTTGAGATTATTTATAGATCTATAGTACTTGTAAATGAAATGTTATGACTAGAATGAAAATGTTTGTGTGGTACAGTTCAGTCTATCCTAACTTCCAGTCTGGCCCCTCTCCTCTTTGTTTTTGGTACGGATGCCAGTCTGATCCTCTTTTTTTCCCAGTGTGATCCTTCTTAAACATGATCTTGTCAATCTCTTGTAGGAATAGTTCAGTGATGCACCATTGGCAACATGTAAGAATGATGTGACCACAAAATCAACTAAAAGTAAAAACAAAGTTTTTTGAATACCAATTGTATTAGTACAGAAATGATACATAAAATAATCTCCGTACTTAGTCTCAAAGTTTATAGCCTAGTGGAAAAGACCAATATTAATCAAATAATTACACTGAAGTGCGATGAGGGATATAATAGGATATTAGGCTAGACTTGTCACCTTCTATTGTGTGACTGTCCAGCTCTGACAGACTATTTGCAGGTTTTTCAAATTAATCACTGTGGCTGAGTGCCATGATTTTGGATTTGCAGCATTTTATGCAGTTTCTTGGAATATCTGGATACATTTAACTCAGTCCTTTCTGACAACTGAAGAGGCATTTCTTCAGGAAATTTTCTCAGACCTGCAATTCTTTCCTCCCTGTTTCCCTTTCATGGGTCCCTCCTTTTCAATATTTATTGAGTGATAATCCCTATAGTGCAGATACTATGATGATTCAGAATAGTTGTATCTTTGCTTTCAACTGTGTACAAGGTGCTATGCACTGCATGGAGGATACAAATATAAATGACTACTATTTCTAAGGGAACCACACTGTGGAAGAGACAACACATAAAAGATAGTGCAATGTTGGAGATATTTGGAAGTTATATAAAATTTAAGATAACATTATAGAGGAGTGTGGGTTCAAGTCAGTTACTCTAGAGCAGGTGGTTCCAGATATAAATTGTAAAGAATGATTAGATATTGGCCAATGAAAGTGGGTGAGTGTATGAGAGAGGACATTCGCTGGAAGAGAAGACAGGATAAACAAAGGTGATGAAAGGAGAGCAGTGTAGTGAAAACAGTTTCTTGGAAACACTTTTGTGATAGGGCTGGAAGGGAAGGTAGAGGTCTAGCATAGAATGCTTGGGGTGCCATGATAAGGAGACGTGACACTCATAGCAGGGAAGTGATGTAGTTCTATGCATCATCCAAGCTGAATATGTAGGAGGAAGAATGGAGGAGGGGAGATGGGTTTGAAGGCTGTGTCTGTCTTGTAGAAGAGACAGAGTAGGGAGAAATTAGAAAAGAGATACCAGAGAACTGTTTTGATGGTGAAATTATAGGGACTTGAAGAATATTAGATGTGTAAGTGACTGAGACAAAGGCACATTTCAGAAAAAACAGTGCACTCTGTAGAGAATTTTGCAGTATAGTTAAATAACAAAAGCGAAACAAAATCCTCCAACATACAAAGCCAACACTAAAAGCATTGATGAACAATGTTGGATTTGGGATTTTCTAATTATTGCTCTCTGTACTTGATCACTCTGAAATTTCTTTAATAGGTGAACACATCTAGAATGCATTTATCATGTGACTGTTCTTAGCAATTTATGTCCATTAACTTATTTATTTTACTGATAGTCCTGTGGAGTAAGTGGCGACTTTTTTCCAATTTTACAGATAAGGCAACTGAAACAAAAAAGTTATTAGAGCATTTGTACAACATCAAACAATTAGTAGGGGATTGGGATTTGAATTTAAGTAGTCTGTCTGTGAACTTTGAACTAATCTTTGTCAGTGGGGTTGTATTTGTCATATTTGCTGTGGCTTGTTTATTATCATTATAGAAGCATAAGTGGTTTTTGAGTGTTGATCTTGTACCCTGCAACTATGTGCAATTTTTTTTGTTAGTTTTAGCAGGTATTTAAAAAACGTTTTTGGATTCTGATGAGTTACTGCTCAGAATTTTGCTGATTTTTTCCTTTCCAAAAGTGTTGCTATTAATTTAATTTAGAATATCCAGGGTCTTTAAAATATCTCCTGTTTTTTTAAATGCTACAGAAGACTTATCTTTTTTATTGTATATCTTGTGTTGTTTGGTTTACTTTTTTTTTTATTTAAAAGAGAATAAAACAAAAGGGGGCAGTACAGAGCAGAGCAGAACAGGACAACATAGGCAACACAGTACTTTACATTAAGTCAACTGGACATCAACAATATCTAACACCATATCTCTTACTCTGCTATAGTTGAGCATAGTTTCAATTACAATAATATCAAACATAACACAATAGTATACAGCCATGCATATAGTGAAAGAATTACAGGGCTTTCTGAACCGAATAACAGAAAATGATCAATGGGTATTATATCTCATTTTTGATAAAAAAGAAAAAAATTTGTTTGAACTATCACATATTCAAATTCCAATAAGACACAATGTGGTAGATAGAACCAATGGTAATAAAACAAAAAAAGCATGGTAGGACTTCTAAGAAGGATAATATTAAATCAGCAATAGCTGTCATAATGTTTTCTTCAAAACAGCTGTTCATATCATCAAGTATGATATAGTCAAACAAAACAGGATAACACCATTCCAACTGATGATTTAAAACTTTGAAAGACTTCGAAGCTATGAGATGGGGCCTCATGCTTACCATAAA
>PVJX010028919.1:0-23401 GCA_004027295.1 Dolichotis patagonum | reverse complement strand
GAAGCCTAGGCCGACCACGTGGCCCCCAGCCCCAAAGGTGAGATGGAGGCAGGACCCCTGCCTTCCTGTCGGCAGCCCCTTGATCTTGCACTCTGTGTGCTCCGCCCCTCGGAACACACAAGCTGCATCTCCTAAACTCGTTCAGCATTCAGTTAACTCCGGCAAGTCAGGGCCCTGGGCCCGCGGCCCCGCGCACTCCAGCGGCCGCGACCTGGGAGGCGCTGGTGGAGGCTGAGCTTCCTTCCCACGCTGCTGCGGTGCAAACCTCCAGGTTAGGGCAAATAAAGTGCTCGCTACCGACCCTCTCCGCGACCGGCCCGAGGCGCTGCAGGGTGGTTTCAAAGCCTCGGAGCAAAGCCTTTCTCAGAACCCTTTAGTGTAGCTGAAGGGACGGAAGTGGGGGGAGAGGGGATTTTCCATTTCCAACCACAGAGCCACAGTAAGGAGGCCTCTGCTGGCAACTGGGATTTGAGGCCTGGCTTCTCTTCCTCCTCCAGCAAAGCATTAAACCGGGGAGCAATTCGGGGTCAGCCTTGCGCCCCTGGATAAAGTATGGTAATCGCCACCACTGGCAAGAGATCCTTTGCTAATTAAACTCTCCCTTACCTCCCAGGAGAAGTCTTGACCAGCCAAGAGCCCCAGGACCAAAGGACTCACAGAGCCGTGAGACGGAAAATTGCTAAAGAAAAATAACCTCGAGCGCGCGGGAGCTGCTGCTCGCTGGAGGGAATCGCCTGGCAAAGGACTGTGGTCGGGGCCGAGTGCGTGCCCTGCTCCCAAAGGCACGCGTGCAGGGGGCCTGGCACACGCACGCCGCGGGCACAGAGCGCCCGGAAGTGCTAATGAACACTCTTCTAGCCGGGACTCCAGGGCGGGACCACAATGAGCAAGACTTTAGGGGCATGGGCTGTGCAGCAGGAGCACCTGCCCAGCGCTGCCCAGAACCTGGTCCAGCACCCCGGGACTGAAGCAGGGCAGCCTGGGGGACGTGGTTTCTTTGACCCCCGTTTATCTCCAAGTCAGATTTACTTTACCTGCTCCATGCCCCAGGCCCTCGGCCTCTCTGCAGGTTCCTTTCTGAGCCTGTCTTCTTCCTAAGACTCCCCAAGTCCAGAAGATTTTCCCCTTCTGTGACCAAATGTAACGCTCTGCCTTGTACTTTTCTCAGACCCTAGTTCTCCGGCAGCAATCTTTTCTGATCACCTAACTGCTGTAAATGGGTGATAATAAAGATACAGAAGGTAACATCCCCGGGTCAGAGGCTCACATCAACGTCCCGGTCTCCCCAGTTGGATCTCTCCTTGGAGAGACGGGCAACTCCTGACAGATTCAACTCTAACACGGCAGGAGGCCAAAATAGAAACGCTTACCATTTCCTCCTTCTTCAGCCCTAATTGCAACTCGCTTTCCTGTTTGCAGGCACAGAAAATCCCAATCAGTTCCTTACACGTCATCAGTGTCGGTCCCATGTGCCACTTCGGATCAGAGGTCATATAACACTCTGCCTCTCTGTATCAGGTCAAAGGATCACAGGTATCAGCCCCATCACCACAGACTGTGTGCTCCTTTCCAACGTCCTCAAGAAACCTGTTCTTTTCTTTTTTTTACTTTTTGCTTCTCTATTGCGCCAGTAAACTCCAACAGTTTGCTTTTGGTTTTGGAAAGCTGGGTGCCTTGTGTCTCTTGGTGATTAACCTGGAAAGGAAGGGATATGCCCTTGTAAGCAGCTTTCCAGTAAAGTTAGAAAGTGAGACTGATAAGGCCCTGCCAAGGATTTGCCCAGTCATCGTGGCAGCAGTACAATGCTGAATCATCACGGTGCTTAACTCCTGCTTCCCAGAAGCCCCTACGGCTTCTTCCTCCCAAAAGTCTTTGCTCAAGCTCACACGTGTAAAGATTTACCCAATCCCCTGCACTCTCACAAAATAAATTAGCTTACCTCAGTCCCCAGAGCCCTTCCCCCATCAGAGCCTAGATAAGGCAGAACCAGCCCTTTGTCCACAGAGAATCACCACAGCCTTCTTTGTGGTGACTCCCTCCATACCCGCATTAAACTCTTTCTTATCTAGTTACCTCCTCTCTTTTAATATTCTGCAGAGCTCTAGATTAAGTACAAAATTTCAACTCAATCGGAGGACTCGTCATCGATTTACTTGTTTAGCAGCTAAGAGAACAAAGCTAGAATGAAGGGAATGGGTGGATCAACAGACAATAAATAAACTGTGATGGTAAAAACAGGCTTAGCATCCTCTGCAGAGGACATAATATGTGAAGAGGAGTGAAGAAACAATAGAATACGTCCTCCCAAAACCAAGACAAAATTTTTAAAGTGTCAAAACTAGCTGGAACTAAAAGATTTCCCAGTCTCACCATCAATGAGATCCTAGCAGCACAGCATTGTTAAAGAAACTGAGAAATAGTTTGGTTACTTTAGCAAGACTTCTCTCTTCTACTTCCACATCTTTAGAATATTAAAAAAAAAAATGCATTACCATTAACAAAACACAAAGTCCATTCCTTTCACTCATGGAAGACAACACCTGAGACTCATGCAGAAGTAGGAGAGCGTGATAGAGGAAAGAGGCCCTGGGCACCCAAAGGGAGGAGAAGGAAGCAGAAGCAGGCACCCCCCTCATCTGCCCACAGGTCCCTAAGATCACAGCCCAGCAGGAGAACTGGGCAACGACCCAGGTGTCCTGAACCTATGAGCCCTCTTCAGCACACGGCACAAGGCTACTCCAGAAACAGGGATGTGGCATTATTGCTTTTAAGCAATAATAGAGCTCCCCAGACTGAAGTCCCAGATGGCAGGAATGGTCCTCTCTTCCACTGCGTCTTGTACCCATTCTACCCAAACTGCATCCATAGAATACAGAGACACAACTTAGGATGAGGAAAATGATATATCTATACATGCTGAGCTTCAGTGTTCAGAATAAAATTGAGTTCCAGCCATTTCCACCAAAGCACTTGATGATTGCTTGTGTTTGGGGTTCACTCTACAAAATATGGTACCCCATTAAGCCCTACATTCCAAGGGGTTTCAAGATTGCTCCTGGCTTCTTTTGGAATATCTGCATGAGTAATTTTTTCTCCGTTTGCCAAGCATAGCAGGATAAACATCTCACTACTCAACTTAGTGGCTGCTTTACCAGCAAAACTCACTTGTTAGGCCTTGCAAGAGCGCTGCCTAGTGTCCATATGTGGAACTGTATGCAAATTTTCTTGAATTTGTTCAAGGACACATTTGGTAGAGAAAAGCTCTAATGAAATGCTAATGTACATACATAAGCAAATTTTTCAAGTCACATTATTTTCCCGTTGATTTATTTTGGTATTTTAACTATATGTTCCATGGAAATGGTCTCTGAGACGTTGTAAAGCTCCACTTTAGAATTCAGCAACCTGTTAAAAGTACACATTTAATAGAAAAATGGTTTCTAATAAAATATTTCCAGAATTTTAAATTGTTACTGCATCATGCTGTGCTTAAGCTAACAGAAACAGTAGTCATTGTTAAGAACAGTCTCAGATCCCTAGGGAAATATTTGTGGATTTACCCTCCCAAAAAACAGTGTTTCATACACAGTGCATTTAAATAATATTAATAATGAAATCAGTAAAACTGAATTCATTTTCTGGTTTGCCAAGTAATCTGGGCAGGTAGTTTAAACTCTAAACCCTACTTTTCTTGCCTATAAAATCAGTAAAATGGTGCAGACTTTACAGAATCTAGGGAAGACTTTAATGATGGAATGGATAAAATATAATTAGCTTCATGCCTGCTAGGGACTCGGAAATGCTGCATAATGTTGAAATCTGTCTTAGTCACTTTCTTCATTGCTAGGAAAAATACCCAACGCCCACAACTGAAAGGTTTATTTTGGCTCACAGTTCAGAAGTTTCAGTCTATGTTCAGCAGACTTTAAACACAGAAACGGTATAGCAGATGGTCCTGAGCAGAGGAAAGCTGCTCGCATCATGGCAGCGAGGAAGCAGAGAGAGAGAGAAGGAAGGAGACAAGGAGGAAGATCTACCCTTCCAGGTCATGCCCCCAGTGACCCTCCCCTAACCTGTCCCCACCTTCTAAGAGCAAGTCAGATGTAGCACACTCATAACCTAATCACTTTCTAGAAGCCCCATCAATGAGGGTATGAGAACTTTGGAGGCCAAAACCATAACATTCCACCCCGGGCCCCCAAAGATTCATATATATCTCTTTACATGAAGTGCATTTAGCCCATCTCTAAAAGTCATCCAAGTCCTAACAGTTTCAGCATTACTGGAAAGTCCAAACCCAAAGTCTCCTCTGAGACTGAAGGCAAACACTGAGATATGCACAAATCAAAAAGGAAGTTAAACATTTCCAACATGCAACGGTACAGTATAAACATTCCTACACCACAAGGGAAGAACAAAGGGATACAAAGGAATGGTTCTATCCAGGCATGGTGGCAGATGCCTGTAATCCCAGCACTCAGGAGATTGAAGCAGAAGGATCATTGAGGTTCAAGGCCAGCCTGAGTACATAGTGAATTCAAGTCCAGCCTGAACTGCATAAACCTGTCCCAAATAAATAAATAGGGAATGGGACCAAAGTGATACCAAAATCCAGCAGGGAAAATGTTAAGTCTTGTGTCTAGCACCTAGGAGATGCCAAATTCAAATGGCTTGGGCACCTCCACGGCCTCTCTCTTGAGCAGGCCCTGCTCACTGCCTGTGGCTTCTTCAGCAGACATTTCATGTTCCTGGTGTCTCCACTGCACTTTTGTTTTCACTCTCACAACTGCCATCGCAGGGGCACACTGTCTGACCTTCCATGCCTTCTTCTGAAATCTGGGCGGCCACCTCCCCACCAAGGTCTGCTGCCAGCCCACACATTAGCAGGGCCTTGGCTGCAGAGACTTCCCAGTGCCCAGACAGCTGAACTTTAGGCAACTCTTTTCTAGTTGGTGTCCTGAATGAACAGACTCCCTGGGGCACTTTTCAAACAAAAGCTTTACAACATTGTGCCCATGAACCTGCTAAGGGGGAGGTCTTGCTGATTTCCTATTGACTTGATGCTTCTATCCTTTTTAGTGACTATGCTCTCCTCTGCCAAAACTTTGCAGGCCTTTCCTTTCTCAGGAAAGTGAGAACATTTAAAATGGGCTTTTTGCACCTGTTTGTCAGTGTGAATCTCACTAAAAGGGAAAAACAGTACCCATCACACAGCCTAAGCAGTGGGCTGCCTTTAAATGCTCACCTCCAGATTAATTAGGCCACTGTGCTTAACCTCAGTGTCCCACAAAGCCTCAGGACATGGTAGAAAACTTTTCTGCCAGAGCATAATATACATGTTATCAAGTCTAACTCCCAGTGGCATCACCCTAGCTGAGATCCACTGAGTCTGATCTGTACCATCTGTATTTTTATCACCATTCCAATCATCTGAGCTCTCACCAGAATCTTCCATCAAGCTTGGCTTATAGCATTCTAGGATTTCTCTTGCCAACATCTCCAAACTTTCCAAACTCCTCTCATAAACCAGTTCCAAAGGATTTTTTTTTTAGACTATTTGAGGCAGGATCTTGCTCTAATTTAGACTGGACTCAAACCCACTATGTTGCCCAGGATAGCTTTGAACTCGTAGTGATTCTCCTGCCCCCAACCTCTCAAGTACTGGGATTATAAGGATTTGCCACCACATCCAGCCCGGAAAGATTTTAAACCATATGGTCAGGTAACAGTCATGGCAATGACCCCTCTTCTCAAGTATCAAAATCTGTCATAGTTTCCTTGTTATTGAGACAAAACACTGGACAGCCACAATTTAAAAGAAGAGAAGTTTATTTTGGCTAACAGTTCAGAAGCTTCAGTCCATGTTCAACAGGCTTAAACAGGAACAGCATAGCAGAAAGACCTGGGCCAAAGGAAAGCTTCTCACACTATGACAGCTGAGAAGAGACAAGAGAGAAAGGAGGAGTCAGGGAGGGAAATACACCCTTCTAGGTCACGTCCCCAGTGGCCCTCCTCTAACCAGGCCCCACCCCTTAAGAGCAAGTCAGAGGTAGCACCCCCATAATCCACTCACCTTCTAAAAGCCCCGCCTATCACCACATGAGGCTTTTCAGCAACATCTAGACATAAACTATAGCACAATTATTATGAATATTAAACTGCAAGTACCATGCTAAATATTCAGTGACAGTCCCTGATTTCCTAGAACTACATAGAACATATAGACAAGTCAAAAGCTAATTATATGATTTTTTTAAAGGACAAAGAGAAGAAAAAAAGAGAAGAAGAAGAAAGTGCTTTGGGAACCCAAGGTAGGAGGATTTCAAGTTTAAGCCCAGCCTGGACAAATTGGCAAGAGCCCATCTCAAAATATAAAAGGGCTGGAGATGTAGTTCAGTAAAAACTCCCTTGGTTTAATCTCCAGTACCACATTGAAGAAGGAAGATGAGGAGGAAGAAGAAGAAGAGGGAGGAGGAAGGGAGAGAGGAGGAGAAAAGTCAGCCAGTTACACAATGATAATCATTCATGGTGCTGCACAAATCCCTGGAAGGGATTTTAAACCCGGATTCACAAGCTGCTTTCCCATGCAGTAGACTTTAGGTCTGTTTGTTTCTTAACACTTTCTCCACTCAGTCCCCAACCTGGAAGAGTGATTGATAGTATCAGCAGAAGGTGGTTAGAAAACATTGAAAGAAAGAGATCTGAATAACGAGACCCTGTATAAAACAAATGCTTCCATTAAAATGCCCTCCTGAGACCCACTGCTTAGAGTTCCCAAATAGATGTGTGCCTGAGAAGCACAAAACCAGACTTTCAGTGATTTTTTTTAGATTCTTAAGAACTAAAAGATAACAGAAATGCTGTAGGGATCAGTGGTGGCCAGGAGTTAGGAATTCAAAGTGGAGGAAGGAAGACAGATATAGCTATAAAAAGGCAATGCCACAGTGTGAATGTTTGTTATCTTGACTGCTGGGGGAGATACATGAACCTACACATGGCTAAAACTGCATAGAACTGGAATTAGACAGTAAAACTAGATAGCCAAACATGGTGACTACCCCGGAAACCATTAAACAGTACACTTTAAAATAGTTTTAAAATACTTGAAACTAGATATACATATAACCACAAATTAATACAGCAAAAGCAAAGCTGGTGAAATCTGCGTAAGATCAGATGGATTGAATCAATGTCAGCATCCCGGTTGTGATGCTGCATCATTGTTGTGCAAAATGTCACCTTTGTGAAAAGATAAACAAAATGCAGTCTCTCTCTCTCTCTCTCTCTCTCTCTCTCTCTGTTATCTCTTATAGTGAATGTAAAATTATGCGGCATAATAAAAATACAGTGCATACTTAATATAATAAAAGACATGTTGCCATTAACTCCCTCAAAATGCTCCTTCTCACAGGCCCATCCCATCCTTCTCGCCACTTCCTGAAGCAGCTCTGGAAGTCCTCTTTCATGAGTGTCCTTAGTGGTACTGTCATGGCAGCCTCGAGGTCCTGAATCCATTCAACATGTTCCCTTTCATGGTCATTTTGACCTTTGGAAAGAGCCCAAAATCTCCCAGTGCCAGCTCTGGAGAACAGAGTGGATGAGAACACACACAGTGAGTCCATAAGCCTGCCTTTTAATGACTAGCAGCAACATTCACCATGTTTTTTTATCACATCATAGATAGACCGTCACAAAACAGGGCTTCCAGAACTGCTTCAGAAAAGGACAAGAGGCTGGGCACGATGGCACACGCCTGTAATCCCAGCACTCAGGAGGCTGAGGGAGGAGGATTGCTGTAAGTTCAAGGCCAGCCTGGGCTACAAAGTGAGCTCAAGTCCAGCCCAAAATGCATTTCAAAACTCTGTCTCATGAAAGAAGACCAAAAAAGAAAATGACAAAAATGGGGTAACTGTATTTGAATCAAGGGGAAGTTTTTTGAGGGGGACAAATGGTAATGCATCCTTTACCGTATCAATTTTTTTAACATTCACTGCAGCACTTCATCAGCCCTCGTATTTCAATATAAAGTTCTGGTTTTTGCCAGGCGTGGTGGTACACACCTATTAGCCCAGTACTCAGGAGGCTGAGGCAGGAGGATCATCACAAATTTGAAGTCAGCCTGGGTCATATAAAGAGTTCAAGGCCAGCCTGAACTAGATAAACAAGACCCTGTTTTTTAAAAAATTCAAAATTTTTTACAACAGCTGTAGTTTTTCAAGAAGACTGATTTCACTGTATAATTTTCTAGTACCAATGCAGCTGTAACATATGGCTTCCAGCCTCTATGGGAATGTGGAACAGGAAGGAATCTGAACCCTTACCTGCTGCTCATTAAAAGCATGATTTATTTACTAATGGGACAGCCAGCGACATAATGGCTACTTTCACTGTTAACATGGCTCTTCACTCAGGCCTACAGATGCCCAGTAGGTAACTCAAAGCAGAGCAAGCCTTGGCTTTCATTTTGCATTTTTTTATTCTTTTTTTTTATTTAAAGAGAAACAAAAAAACAAGAAAAGGGTAGAAATGATACAGAATTTTTTTAAAAAAAGATAAACAGTAAGAAATCACTAGTTGATAAATTACACACTGTCCTCTTAGAAATAGTTGCTCAAGTTACAAAATTAAATCACACAAAGTAGACAAACAGTGAGACTGTAAACAGCTACGCATGCATGAGTCTTTATATGTATTTCTATCCTTTCTGTATTAGAGGGAAAAACAAAACATAGCAAGACAAAACAAAACAAATTCCTATAAGAGCATGAAACCAAAAAGTCATATAAAACCATACTACAAGGTGATCTACAGTGGTTACTGTGTTATCTCTTGTTATCTTCAATAGAATTGTCTATATCATCAGGCATATTTGGATATAGCAGTATAATTTAATATAGAAGTACATAACAATACTAGTAAAAACAAAACATTATAGACAATGTAAAACTTCAAAGGCAGATAATAATCAAACCAGGGTGGGTATCCTAGTGAATCTTGTCATCTTCAGTGTAGTTGCCTATGCTCTCAGACTTGATACTATTAATCATAACAGATTTGAATAAAATTTATCAAAACAAAACAGCAATCTAACAAAACAGATTCAATTAACATCAGTCATGGTAAAACAGTGTAGTTGCCTATACTCTCAGATTTGATACTATCAATCATAACAGATTCAAATAAAATCAGTCAATACAAAACAGCATTCTAACAAACCAGATTCAAATAAGATCAGTCATAATAAGATAATGTAAGTTAATTTGAACAACTATTTCCAAGAAGTCAGTATGTAATTTGTCAAGTAATAATTTCTTAGGATTTTTTGTTGTTGTTCTTTTCCTTTTTTCCTTGGAATTCTGTATTGTTGCTACCCTTTATTCTGTTTTGTTTTGTTTTTTCTCTTTAAATAAAAGTTTTTTAAAAAGACAATGTAAGTTATACAGGGCTTCAGATTAAGTTAATAGGAAATAAAGGATGATTACCGTACTATGTCTTGCTGTTTTCATGATAGCTGTCTGTGCCCACACATCTAGTACAAGCAGACAAACTGAAACAGAATATAATCCATCTAAACAGAGTAGAGTGAGTAATGTGGGTTTTAAATCCTGATACACTATTAACAATATCTTCTGCCTTATTTTTTTGGACTATTCCTCCCCTTTCACTCCCACAGAGTGCACTGCACATTTTGGGTTCCACCAACTCCCTCAGTTTTTAGATTGGGGCACAACCTGCTATTTACCTAAGTGGTTCCAAACCTTCTCACTCCTGGACTTGATTGAGTTATATTCCTTTACCTACAAAAGCCTCAAGGTTTTCATTCGTTATTGCTGAGTAGTTCTCTACTGCACATAAGTATCCTGTCTTTCCATCCTATCTGCAGGTGGTGGCTGAGTTGCCCCTATTTCTCTCTGGCTCCTTGTCACATAGAGCATTGTTTTCTCATATTTAATTTTCAGTCCATAATCCCTCTCTCAGGTTAATTATATTTCCTATACAGTGCATCTCGATGGGCCCTACCTCCTGATCTACTCTGCCTGTATTTTTTTTTTTTTTAGTGTATCATGGCCATCTATGTTAGAGATTATAGCCAACCTTCTCTGCCTCATTTCTGCTATTCTATTTTTCTGCCAATTTGTCTAGTTTTCTCCTTCATTCTATTGCCTGCTCAAGGTTCATTGAGGCCTTTCTGCCACTGTTCCTGAAATCCTATATTTTTTTTCCTCTCTCTCTAGAATGTCCTTCAGTATTCTCTGTAGGATTGGATTGGTGGTCAGAAATTCTCCCAGTTCCTCTTTGTCATAGAAGCTTCTTGTTTATCCATTAATTTCTAGTGACAGTTTTGCAAGGTACAGCAATCTGGGCTAGAGGTTATTTTCTTTCAGGGCTTGGAATACTTAGCTCCAAGCTCTTCTTGATCTGATGGTCTGTGTCAAGAAGTCTGCCGTGATTTTGATGGGTTTTCCTTTATAGGTGATCTGTTTCTTTTCTCTGATGGCTTTTAATATTCTGTTTTTATATTGAATTTCTGGTATCTTGATTATTATATGTCTGGGTGTAGCTCTGTTTTGGTTGTAGGTGGCTGGAATTCTGTATGCCTCATATATCTGAATATCATTTTCTTTTCCCATGCTTGGGAAGTTTTCCTTAATTATTTCCGTGAATAGCTTTTGTAATTCATCTGTTTTTATTCCTGCTTCTTCACTCACGTTTTTTATTCTTAAATTATAGATTCTCTTGTCATCTTCTAGCCTTTGGATTGTTACTGCCTGTTTCTTTGTTATTTTTAAGAGATCTTTCCTTTCATGATCACACATTGCAAACTTGTCTTCAAGTTTTGATAGTCTATCCTTAGTTTCTTTTAAGCAGTTTTGCCAACTTTCAATGGAGTTTTCAATTTCCTGGTAATCTCTTTGAATCTGCTTCATGTATTCTAGATTTTCTTTATATTCTTTATCAAAGATTTCTCTCCTTTTTTTGTGTGTTCCTCCATTCTTCCATCTGTGTATTCTTGAGAGGTGCTTAGCATTTCTTTTATTAATCTACTTATATCTTGCTTTACCTGATTTAATATTTCAGTTTTGAGCTTGTCTATAAGGTCCTGAAGATATCTCTTAATGTCCATTGAAACCATGTCTGATGTTGCATGTTTGCCGCCCTCAGTCTCTTTTGTATTTCCCTCTCCTGGATCAATGTTCTCAGGGTTTTGGGCTGGGAACTTTTTTTTGTCTCTTTCTCTTGTCATGTTTTTGGTTTCTTCCATACAGGCGTATAGTGAAAGTCCCAGCCCCTTTCCTTGTTGGTTATGGTTCTTCCGAAGCACGCTGGCAAGGGATTTCTGCCCTCCTGTTTGCTTTTAGTCATTGAGGTGTAGGCAGGGGCTGTATGCTGGCCCCGCCCCTCCGGGCCAGTCAACCTTCGGGGACCTTCACTGGGTTAGTGTGTGCTATGCCTTGGGAATCTATTTGGGCCAGCTTACTGGGTCCTGGCCAGGGGCGTGACCCAGGCTGAGCAGATCCCACCAATCTCCTCTGGGAAGGGAGCAACCAACTGAAGTCACTGTTCCTAGTTCAAGCTCCTAGTTCAGGCTCCTCCTGCCCAATTCCAACATGTCGTCCAGTTGGTTGCCCTCCTCCAGTGGGGGGAGTCTAATTCCCAGCACTCACTGTGGGGTCCCTTGCCAGCTCAGTTCTCCGTTGGGCTTGCCTACCTCCATCTTCAGCGCAGCTGGTCAGTCACAGCAGTGTGATTTTGTGTGCTCCAGGGGGTCAGGGCTGCGTGGCTGTGCAGGTCGAGTTTGGGCCGCTCCGGCGGGTCACAGCTCAGGTGGGCAGTAGCTCCTGAGGATTGCGGCTCCCGCAGGTCATGGCTCTGTGAGTCGCTAGTTCGGGCTGCTCTCCAGGCGCAGCGGTGGCTCAAATTCAGGTGGCTGGAGAGTGCTGTGGCCGCAAATCTCAGCTTCTGCAATTGTATCCCCCGGAATGCGTGTTTGACCAGCTCTTTTGCCTTTAGTTTCTTCCTGGGTCGAGAGGATCCATCTCCCTCTGTCCAGACCTCTCCAAGATGATTTATTCCGGCATGAGTTGTCTCTCTCAGAGAGGCTGAGTATCTTGCTGCTTATTGATCTGCCATCTTGAACTGAGGTCCATTTTGCATCTTACTGTAAATCTTTGATCAAACCTCCTCTCAGCTCTGCATAGGGCTACCTTGATCATTTAGGCAGTATCTGTGTAGATGCTTGCTGGACAGTTGATTGACCCTGAATTTACATCATCTCATCCCTCTTCAAATGGAGGACACCAAGAGGAAGAGGGTCAATCTGCTACAGGGAAAATTCTGCTACATCTGGAAGCCTGGAGTCATTTCCAAACCTGTGATAACCAGAGTTCCAGGAAAAGCTAAACCCTAACCCAACTGATACCTGAGAATCCCCACAGACAGAAACAATCTTTTCCTGGAAACACAACCCTGTATCAGCCACACAGAATCCAGAACTATGGCTCTAGGACTGAGATTGTGGTCAGCGGGCCCCCAACCCACCATCTAACCCTCCTGCCTTTGTGGGTGGGCCAGCCTGAACCTTCATGTCATCAGAGTATCCCCAAGGCTGGAGTCCTCACCCACCTTCCCCTCTAACTTTCCAATTTAAGCATTTTTTCCCCTGTAAATTTTTGTTTTAGTTTTAATTTGTGTTTCTTCTAAAGCAAGGACCTAGACTAGCTGACATATTATCTAAAGATAGTAGAGAAAAAAATGGTTTTCTTTTTTTTAATGGTAAAAACTTTATTTACTATTTATTAATACACTGAAGACAAACTTTTCAAAAATACATTTTTGTCCAAAAACTTAATTAAAAAAATAAAGGAAAGCTAATAGATCGGCAGAATGCCTCAAGAGCTTTTGGAATTATCAGGGAACCTGTGCAGTGGATCCACCCTTGGATCCGTGTCCCTGGCTTTGCCAGACATGCTCAGGCTCAACCTTCGGGGCAGCAGGTGACCACGGGCACGAGCTCCTTTTCCTGGTCTGAGCTGCAGTTAGTTACTTCATCCAGTATCTCTACCATTTTCTCTACAACTATCTAGTATGGATCCTATTGTATTTGGGCTATGTCATATATACTGCTAATAATTAAGAATGTGTCTTCTCCGTATATATGTGTGAGTGGGAAGGAGAGTGTGAGAATTCCAAGTTTAACCAGCACAGGTCAGAGATCCCTCAGGAAGAATCCCACTGTCCTCGACAGGCTCCTAGCAATTGGGTCATCCTTCCTGCATGGATTTTTTTTTTTTTACATTGTACAGAGCAGGAGACAAGTCAGAGATGAAAATAAACCTTTGCTTTTAAAGAGCTTAACCTCAAAAATAAAGTTGGTTTTGAGAAGTTGAACTGGCAAACACTATTTTCTGCAGTCATCTGAAGAATCGTGTGATCACTCACAAGGGTCTTGGAATGAGCAGGCTGCCTCTCCCGCCCTGTGGGACCAAGGTGAAGGCCACTCAGGTCACCCAGGCCAGCCTTCCAAAGGACCCTGTCCTCAAGCAGCTACCTGATAGAGGAGGAGCACACACACAGGGTCCCAGTGTGCCCTAAACCTTCTAGGTCATTCTGTTTGTAAGACCACATCTTAATCTCGCCAATGGTTTCCAAAGTACATCAGGTCCCTTGCAGATGACGAACAATCTTTGTGGTCGAGAGACCCAGGTCCCTGATTCAAAAATGTCCCCACATGGGCTGTGGCCTTGGGAGGGGGCATCAGGACATCCAGATGACTAGGGCTGGGGGTTTCCTACTCTCCGATGCCTGTCACACAGTGATAGGGTCAGGGTGTCACCCCCTCAGCTAACCCCCGGCCAGAGTCCATGAGGGGATGGAGGCTGTGGCCTTCTGTGACCTTCTTACAGGCAGCACCTAGAAACGTCACACTGCTTTTTGCTACTCACAGGACAGATGCCCAAGTTTACCACTTAAAGGAACCATAGGCAAGAAATGCCTTCGTTTTAATAATCAGAAGCACTTCCTACCTATGAAGCTTTTCCTCTCAAAGATTTCATGCTGTCCCAAGCGGTCAGCATTTTTATTAACTATATATCCGTGTAGCCGGGAGCTTTCTGAGAAGTGACATGTCCTGGAAAAGTCAAACTATGTTTATTTTTTTTCAGTTCAGATTTTATGCCTTAAATTCATTTCTTTTAGAGATGAAAAACAAATAGCATTTATAAAAGTGGCTCTTTCGATCAAGCTTCCTGTAGAGCAAAATAGCCCCTCTCATTCCAATTATTCAACCATTTTCCTAAATTCAAACAGGGACGCTGTACCCAAGTGCATATTTCAGATACGGTGATGAACCCCCATCGGGATACCCTAGATAGACTTAATCCTAAGAGGTGACTGTGCTTCTCTGTCCCTCTTCTCCTCTATGTCCCCCTCCCACAAACCAGCACTGGCCGTACCCAAAGACGGTAATTCCACCCATCGCACTTGCTTCCTGGCCCGACATTTCCTGCTGTGACCTGGCAGCCCTGACTTGTTACACACTCATGCCTCCATTCACAGCACTAGGCAGGAGATCAGGGTGTGGTCAATAGGCTGGACAAGTGGGCAGGACTTGTCAAGCTCCAGGATCCAGGACATATGCAAGAAAATATGTTCCTGAGCCCTGCACCTGGGACCAATCTTTTTTTTTTTTTTTTTTGCCTTTTGTCTTTTGTTTTTTTGAGACAAGTTCTTGTTATGCAGTTCAGGTTGTCCTTGCACTCACTTTGTAGCCTAGACTGGTCTCAAACTCACAACAATCCTCCTGCCTCAGCCTCCTAAGTGCTGGGATTATAGGCGTGCATCACCATGCCCAGCAAGGACCAATCATTCCTGACCAGAGAAAAGTCCTCAGAAAATACTGAAACACTGCTGGAATGGTTATATCCGTCTACATGAGGGGCATGAAAACAAGAACGACCCCAAATACAAGTGTCTGTTCAAACCGCTGCCAGGACAACTTGTGATTTTAACAACTCAACTTTTCTATTTAATTCAGCTGTCTTTACCCTATGGAGTTCCTGACTCTGTTTCAACACGGGAGTCCCCTGAGGACCGTCTCATGCACACCAGCTAAGTAAAGTCTTTCACCTCATTTCAGTCACTTAAATCCTTTTAACACTATGAGATGTATTTATTCCATCTCACAACTTAGGAACATCTTAGCAACAGGAAAAAAAAAAGAGCATGTTATAAATAGCAGGCATTTGTGATTCAGTGATATTATAGCCAAGCATACCAGGATTTGAAAGAAACCCAGCTTTGAGCCAGACCAGCTGTCTTGGAGTCTCACCAACATTTGACCGGCTCTGTGCTAAGGGCTAGTGTTCTCTTGCAACACTAGATGCCCATGATTTAAGAACTATTAGGTGAGAACTTAAGGCAGAGATAATTCTATCCGTTCGATTATTTATTATGGTCGTTGCATCTGGCCAGAGGTAAAGCACCAAGGGTCTCACGGGATCATAGCCTGAGACCTGCTGACGTTCATATACCATTCTCCGAGTCTGCTCTTGCTCTGCTTTCCAAATGGAGGCCATGGGAGGCAATGATCCGCCATAATTCACCCAAAAGGGATACACCTGGAGAGAGGCAGGCATCCTCAGAAGACAACGTATGTGCCCCCAGCAGAATGAATCAGGGGTATTAACTACACCATAAATATAGCCTTTGGCAGTGCTAGGATGGCTTCCTAGGAGGAAGGGGGGTCATGCAAACAGGGCAGCATTATATACATATATGTATATACATATATGTATATGTATGTCACTAAGAACACAGGGAGTGGTATTTTATTAACTACTTTTTTGTTGCTATATTGATAACTGTTGATGCCACTGCAGTTTCTGTCTAGAAAAGGGAAAAATGAAAAGTCTGCATACCAAGAACTAAACTGATGAATTCAAATTTAAATTGCTAACTGGATACAGGAAGGTTACCTCCCAGGTCCTTAGTACCTTGAAGTTTGGATCTAATGACAGCCCCAGCACTTGTTCTCAGTGTCAAACCTCTGCTTTGGTTGGTGTCAGTGGCCTAGTTAAAGAAGCACCAGAGGAGCAAAACCAATAAGCTTTGTTAAATTGCACCATTTTCCCAAACCATATCAATAGCAAATAGCATTGCCAAATCCCAGAGATCGAGGCTGGGGAAAACATGTTTCCTGGGGCTTTCAAGGAGACACAGCAGGCCTGAAGGAAGACTGCAAAGCTGGATCACAGTCCCCAGGCCCTCAGCCTGCAGCCCCGCACCTGGTCTGTGGTGCCTTCCTCCTTCCACACCCCCTGGGCCGTGAGGCTCTGTGGGTACTGAGGAAAGGATGGTCCCTCCATTGTAGGGGGGTAAGATGGGCTTCACAGTTATGATGAGGCTTTGGGAGGCCCTCTGCAAACAGGCAGAGCTCTGCTGCCTGAGCAAAAGCCAAGTTCTAAAGTTCAGTGTAGAAGACAGTGTGTTGCTATACAACAGACACAGTGACATGTGCGCATGTGTGTGCAAACACACACACACACACACACACACACAGCTCAGTGCACTTCTGTGAGCTGAGGCAAGTAACCCTGACTCTCTTGTCTACCTTGCATTGCTAATTGTGACTTTGTTAAGGATCAGAGGCCTCTAACAAGTCCAATCTCTACAGCTCCTGCTAACACGCTGCTGGCTGAGGAGAGTGCCAGGGGTCTTAATAATCACAAGGTCCACCCTGGGATCCAACACACACCCGATGTCCAATAGCTGCTGGTGTGTCGTGCGTATTACCTGTAGTGGTCTGCAAGATGGTGTCCACAGGTATTAGGTCCAAATCCCTGGAGCCTGTAAATGTTGCCTTAGATGACAAAGGTATGCAGACATGATTAAGACATTCAAACCAGACATAGTGACACATGTCTGTAATCCCAGCCTGGACAATTTAATAACTTAGTGATATAGAGGACCATCCAGGCCTCGTCTCAATCCAGAAGAATTTATATTAATAATCCCAAGGAAAAGTTATTGGAATTCTAGTAAGTAATTTCCTATCTACCACTTCCAGTGCAACCCATGGCGAGAATAGAGACAAAGACATCTGCAGTTGCAGGGAGCCAAGGGGGTCCTAAGTCCATTTGGAACAATGGCTGACCACAGCAGAGGCCATGACCCAGGGCCGAACCCAGGTTTTATTAATTTGTGGAAAGAGGGGTGGCTCGGGGTTGAGTGACTGTGAGGATGGCGGGAAGAACGTGAATACTGTGAGCTGGCCTGGGTAGGAGGCACAATAGCACCTCTGTAGTGTGCAGAGAGAGGTACACAGAAAGTACCGGGATTCCAGTAACAGGCAGCATCTAAGTTTGAAGAATCTGCATAGCACAGTTTGAGGAAGTAGCTTGTGGTTTTGGTTGGTTGCCTCAGTTTTGATGTCTGCTTGGGACTTCACAGCCTTATCCTCAAAGCTCAGTCCCAACCCACAGTACAGTGTCTCTCAGCCTAACTCACGCATCATAGTGGGGAGCTGTAAGCAGGGCTTCGCTGACTTGTCGCATTGATTCAAAGGCTACGTGGGGCCGGGGATATAGCTCAGCGCTGCAGCGTCTACCTGGAAAGCACAAAGTCCTGAGTTCAATTCCTGGTACACACACACACAAAAAAAAAGAATCAAAAGCTACACATCAGCACCTGGGCTAGATCCACTCACGTTGCTTAAAGCCAGTTGAGGGGGTGGAGCATTTTCCTAGCCAGCTCTGTACCTATCAGTGCACGGAATGAGGGTGAGGTTTGGCCAACATGGAGACACACGGTCTTCTTTAAGGAGAGCCATCCGAGTGATCCTTCACAAGCAAAAGCCTGTCTTAAAATAAAAAATAAGACAAATGCTAGAATTGTAACTCACTTCAAAGGTCCTGGGTTCAAGCCCCAGCACCATAAAAAAAATCTTGAGGTGAAAAAAATATCCTGAAGTATTTGTGGGTCTCAAATCAAATCGCCCTTATGAAAGAGGTGAAAGGGGAGCTGCTGTGTAGCTTAGTAGTGAGGGCTTGCATGAGGCCCTGAGAAAGACAGAGAAAAAGAGCGGGGAGATAAGAATAAAGTGACTGCAGAGAAAGCGACTGATGTGAATAGCCACGAGCCAAGGATTGGCAGCAGCCACCAGAGGCTGAAGAAGGAGCCTCTGAAGGGAATGAAGCCCTGCCAATATCTTGGCTTGGGCTCTGTGAACTAACTGTGCACTTCTGGCCTCCAGAACTAACAAACAATAAGTGCTGATTGTTTGAAGCCACGGAGCTCGTGGTGGTCTGTTACAACAGCACTATGTTACAAATACCCAAGTTGCCCGATAGGAAAAGTTATTACCTTAATGAAAGGAGAAAAAAAAAAACAGAAGCTGCTGGTGAAAAGCTAAGAGTAACTCTCCAGAAGTGGCAAGAACTAACTATGCACAGGACAATCGTGACTGCGGCCCAAGAGCGGACATGAAAATGGAGAGAGGTAGTGACTGCTTTAAACCTTGCCCTCTTGATGGGAAGGAGGAAGTCAGGAGAAACCAAGAACACAGAGGCAGCACTAGAGGGAGAGCCCTGAAGGGAACTCAGGATCAGCCAGTGGTGCTGATACACAGCCAAAAGAAGCATGCCAGCAAGAAGGGAATCCTAGAAAAGTAAAGCTGAAACTGGGCCTGGTGGCACCTACCTGTAATCCCAGCACTCGGGACACTGAGGCAGGAGGGTCACTATGAGTTTGAGGACAGCCTTAGCTACAGAAGTGAGTTCAAGGCCAGCCAAAATTACCTAGCGAAACCCTGTCTCAAAAAACAGGAAAGAAAAAAAGAAAGCTCTTATCACAAAGCACATCAGATTCACTATTTTGCTTCCCTGTTCCACAATGCTAATAAGGAAATATATGAAAGAGAAACTCTTTCCTATTATTTCAGATTATATTTGAAGAACTTAGTGTATTCACCAGGGTTTCCATAAAACACAGAGTTGATAGGATACAAGCATATAGAAAAAGGTTTATTAGTATGCAGCACTGATCTATCCAACTGTGGAAGGTGAGGGGTCCCATTTGCAAGCTGGGGACCCAGGAAAGCTGGTGGTGTCATTTGAGTCAAACCCAAAGGCCTGAGAGCTAGGGCATCCAATGGTGAATGTCGAAGTCCTCATGTAAAAGCCGGAAACCTAGGAGTACCCATGTGTGAAGGCAGAAGACACAGGTCCCCATCCAGCAGACTGAGTGAATTCACTCTTCCCCTCCGATTCTGTTCCATTTAGCCCTCACACTAGTAAGAATATCTTCTTACCCAATCTGCTACTCAAGTGCTAATCTCTTCCAGAAACAGCCTCACAGACTCACACAGAAATACTGTTTTACTCACTGAATTAGTCAACTGTCCATTGTTGAAACTCAATACCTGATACCTGAAACTTAAAGAGGAGGTTTATTTTAGCTCATAGTTTTAGAGGGTTCAGTCCATGGCTGCCAGGCTCCAAGACAGAACAAAATGTACTGGAAGAAAAGTTGCTCACACCATAGTGTTCATAAAGCAAAGAGAAAAGGGAGAAGTGGAGAACAAGAAAACACCCTTTAATGTCACATTCCCTATCTCCTACCTCTTCTGACCCAGCCCCAGCTCTGAACAGCACAGTGAGCTGTGAATAACGCAGCGATGACTACAGCACCACGATGAGCCACCCACCTTCCAAAAGCCCCGTCTCTGAACATAAGACCTTTGGAGAACAGTTTAGATCTAAACCACAACGCCAGCTACCCGGATGTACCATCACCCAGTCAGGAACTGTAAACTTAATTATTACACCCCTGTAATGAGTTGAATCGTGTCCCTCCACAAAAGATACATTAAACCTGATATGGTGACTCATTTTAGAAACAGGGTCTTTACAGAAATAATCAAGTCAAAATGAGGTCATTAAGATTGGGCCCTAATCCAATATAAATCATATTCTTATTTAAAGAGAGAGAGAGAGAGATGAAAATGGAAACAAATATCCGCAGAAGGAGGATGATGCATAGTCACAGGAAAATGCTGCATGAACATGGAGGACTAGAGCAATATACCTATAACCTAGGGACCGCCACAGACTGTCAGTCAACCACCAGAGCTACAGAGAGGCAATGAAAGATTCCCTGCTCCAGGATTCAGCGGGAACGTGACCCTTCCAATGCCTTGATTTTGGATTTCTTGCCTCCCAATCTATGAGACAACAAACGTGTGTTGTCTGTGTCACCCAGCCTGTTGTTACGACAGCCCTAGGAAACCAATGTACTGCACTTTCCCAAATGCGTAACATAGGCCACGCTTTTCAGCCATGCTTGTTTTAACCCCCACACCATCGTCCAGCAGTTCCGACCCCACCAAACACTCTCGAGTCTCTCCCTCCGTGACTCAGAAGTGGTAGCTCCTGGAGACTGACCCTCTCAAAGTGTACTGTCAAGAGCTTCCAAACTTTTCTAAAAACAAAAAAACGACTTGTCCATGATTTGGAAAAGATGTTTCTCCCACATGCTTTTGTTGTTGTTGTTGGACTGGAACTCGAGCTCAGGACCTTGCACTTGCCGAGCAGGTGCTGGGCTGCTGAGCTGCATGTGCAGCCTTCTCCCACGTGCTTTCACTCTAGTGAATGGTTTACAACATTCCATTGTTGCTGTTTGACAGGCCCCTGCTTCAAACTTGGCCCCAGGAGGAAATAATTGACTGCATTCTCCAAAGACAACAACCTAACAACGAAGCTTGATGTGACACTGTCTTCCTCCTGAATTCCTCAGAAAACGATGTCCCCATGCTGAGAGTTTTCCCATGCAGTTTCTCGTAAAACAGAAGCTCAGTCTCAAAGACAAAGAAACAACAACAGCAGCAGAAGAGTACTGAGCAAGAGGGAAACTGTTAGAGGAGAGGAAGGGGAGGGCTAAGGGTGAGGGAGATGGTGGCAAGAATGGTCCAGGTATGTTACACCCAGAGGCAGGCTTCCCGGCCGCTGTGCGGGCAAGCACCTGCCGTGTTGCTCCCCGCTGGCTCATCCTCAGTCTCCCCAGCATGTTTGTACTTCAACAGGCTGATGGGGAATGAACGGGTGCATGTGCTCAGGAAGACAGGACGCTGAGTGTAACCCTGAAACGCTGCCTGGTGCAAAGACCATGAAATAGCACTCGCCAAGACAACGGCAAAGATTTGCCCACCCAGAAAGAGAGGGTGCACGAAAGCTCCTTTCAGCCTTGGGATGCGATGATTAGAGTTTCCCTGGTGCCCCATTCTACTGATGAGAACATCAAGGCTTCCCACCCCAACCTCCAAGACTCCTGACCCATTCAGGTTCCCCCAAGTGGTGTCCATCAATCAGGGATCAATGACCCTTTATACATATCAGTAAAATTTTGAAATCTGACTCTTTGGAATCGTCAATACAGTGCATAAAACGGCAAGGCAGTACCTCACTTTGTTTATTGCTTTGTTCACAGCGCGTACTGACATCTGCTCAGCCCAGGGTTATTTAAGGCCTAATGTCCATGGTGCTGGAGTGTACCGTGAAATAAATCAGGTTTCAGCTAATTAAACGCCGCCAAAAAGCTGAGGTGTTTGAAAAATCTCAAAATCCATCTATTGGCCTGTCCCAGGGCCAAGAGCTGCTGCCGTTATATGACATAATAAAAGAGATGCTATGTAAATTTTAAATATTTTATTGAACATAAATAATTTGAATATCTTGCCATTTTCTAAGGCAAAAATATCTAACGGCTAATGTGCAGAAAGCATTGCAGATGTTCACTAAGTACAGAAATGTCAATTTGCTTTTAAGTTCCTTTTAAGCTATTTTTTTACTCTAAAGAAATGAACATTTATAACTGTGAATAAATCGTTTGTGGTTTGGGCAAATGTTTAGGGATATTCAATAAAACGTTCATATAAATATTCAGTTATGGAGATAATTTGATTTAAATAGATGGTACTTTCAATAAATAAACGTTATTCAACATGAATAAACATTTTAAACAACCAGCGAGCGTCAAAACCCAGCTGATGTTTCATGCAAATCTCTGGAAACACTTTATTTAGCAGTTCTTCTTACATACGCCACATGTTCTAATGAATCTTTCACACTAATATAAGCAGCATTTGCGTGAAAGCAGCACCTTTTCTTGGGAGAATTCAGCTTATTGTACAGCATCGCCGTTTTATTGTATCTTTTCCTTTTTTGTAGCCATTCACCATGAGTGTGGTGGTGTCAGTGGTGTTGAGCGTGGTCCTGGGAACCCGCATGCCTGGGTTCACACTGTCCCTGCCACTCAGGACTCTGTGACCTGGGCTGGTTTCACTTTTACACTCAGTGTCATCACTTATATCTTGGAAATCATAACATCCTCCTCCTAGGAACGAGGGTTAAATAAGATCATGCAAATAGAGTACCCTGAAAACACCATACGAACATAACTGTTATCACTTGATATGATTTTGTGTGAATTGAACGTTCTACCTGAATCTCTTCAAACAGACTTTGGGCCACCCATTGTTTTGGTCTGTAACTATTTTCATACCCTGGTAATGGGAATTCAGATGGGTGCAACATTTGAGGAGAGCAATTCAGTAGCTCTCAAAATTGGAAATGTGCATTTTCTTTGATCCGGCAACTGTGCTCCAGGGAATTTACCTATCGCTAGCTAGTTGACAAACGTGTTCCTAGATCGATGTCCCAGGATGTTCATTGCTGCATTCTTGTAATAACAAAATAAAGGAACAACTTAGATGTTCATCAATACATAATTAAGTAAGTGGCCATAAACTCCTACTTACAGGACTTATCACAAGAGGAATTTTACCTTTGCATGTTTGGTTATTGGATTGCTACCACTTGAGTCTGTGAGAACACTGATAGGTTTTTAGCCACATAAATCTGCCAGTCATCATGGCGGAGGTCCAACATGGTGAGGAGACCATACAAGGACACCGTATCAGTCTTCCTCTGGTGCTCCAGACTCAAAATAGACTTCCCACCTTTCCTTCCTGCTTGTGCCAAAGGCACTCCAATCCCTAGATAACCGTCACTCCTGCTCCGCCATTACCAGCTAGTTTAGCCCCACCCCAATGAGAGTTAATATAAGCAGCTACATCACTTTGTTAGAGCTGAGAGAGCCGCTGAACCCCTATTTCTGCAGCCTCTCCCGTGCCCCTCTTATTAAAGGCCTCTTCATACTTTGTCTCCTTCTTATCTCTCTCATTTTCTCCATGGTGCTTCAGATTGAGTGCCAAAAAATACTCAGTCAAACACTTAATGTCTTCCTCCTCATAGAGGGAGCCCAGGCAGGGATCCACAGCTGATCACTCTCCACCCAAGAGACCTGTGTGAGTGACAAATTGGGGCAGAGTCACTGGACATGCTCTACA
>PVJX010028918.1:0-23420 GCA_004027295.1 Dolichotis patagonum | reverse complement strand
CAGAAAACAAGCAAAATCTATGAAACAAATTGAAACAGATATGCAAGAAACAAAAAGTTGTATTGAAAGCCTGCAAAGCTGTTTAAATGAAGCTGAAGATAGAATCTCAGACCTTGAGGACAGGATTGCAGATAGTGATCTTGAAAGGGTAGATCTTATACAAACAACAAAGCAGAATGAAATGACAACCCAACAGCTACAAGATGATGCCAGGAGAAACAATGTTAGAGTAATAGGCATTACTGAGGAGGCAGGAGCCAATGCAAAGATATAGCTAAGCTGTTCACAGAAATAATGGATGAAAATTTCCCAAACATGGGGGGAAACTCAGATATAAAAATAAGTGAGGCACATAGAATGCCACAGAGTCATAACCAACATAAACCTACACCCAGACATATAATAATTAAGATCTCAGACATACAGCTTACAAACAGAATACTAAAAGGTGTTAGGGAAAAGACACAACTCACCTATCAAGGTGAGCCTATTAGAATCACACCAGACTTCTCAGCAGAAACATTGAGGTTAAGACAAGCTTGGAGTGAAGTATTTCAAGCCCTAAAAGAAAACAACTTTCAACCCAGACTGACATACCCAGCAAAACTGTCTTTCAAATTTAATGGAGAAACAAGATACTTCCATGACAAAGAACAACTGAAGAAATTCATGTCCAGCAAACCAAAATTAGAAAGAGTGCTGAAGGACATCTTAGATAGAGATTAAAATGACCACAATCTTCAGAACAAAAAACAGAAAGAAATCACCAGGCTGGACAAGAAAGTAAACAATGGAGAAAAACAGGAAACTAACAACAGTAACACAGCATGGCAAAGTCAATCCAGTACATATCAGTGATATCTATAAATGTAAATGGGCTCAACTCACACATCAAAAGAAACAGGTTGACAGAATGTCAAGAAACAGGATCCCACAATATGCTGTATACAAGAAATGCATCTAACTCAAGTCAAAGGATCGAAAACAGTATTCCATACAACAGAAACCTAGAAAAAAGAAGCAGGAACTATTTTATTTGCAGACAATATCAATTTCAAACCTAAGATTATCAAAAGAGACAAAGAAGGTCATTACATACTCGAAATTGGAAAATTTGAAGATGAGAAACTAACAATTATAAATATATATGCAACAAACACAACTATATAAGACAGATGCTAAAGCACATGAAAAACCAAATACACAAGAACACAATTATTACAGGTGATCTTAACAGCCCACTGGCACAAAGAGATAGATCAACTAGACAAAAAATCAGCAAAGAAATAATAGAACTGAATCATACCTGTGAGCTATTGAACTTAGTAGATGTTTACAGAGTTTTCCACTCAACCACATCAGAATACATGTTCTTCTCAGCTGCCCATGGGACATTCTCCAAAATAGACCATATATTATTCCATAAAACATTCTTAAGTAAATGCAAAGATATTGAAATTATCCCATGCATACTACCTGACCATAGCACACTGAAATTGGAAATTAATGGCAAAAGAAATTGCAAGATTTTCATAAATACAGGGAAAATAAATAACAAACTTTTGAACAACCAGTGGGCTACAGAAGAAATTAAAGAAGAAATAAATCAATACTTACAATTCTATGAAAATGGGGATACAACCTATTGCAACCTATGGGATGCAATGAAAGTGGTCTTAAGAGGTAAATATATAGCAATAAATTGTCATATCAAGAAAACAGAATGAGCACAAATAAACAATCTAATGCTTCATCTAAAGCTACTAGAATAAAAGAGCAAGTTAAATCTAAAGCTCATAGAAGAGAGGAAATTGTAAAGATTAGAGCAGAAATCAATGCAATTGAAACTAAAAAAAATACAAAGAATTAATGAAAATACAAAGAAATAATGAAAAGCTGGTTTTGGACAGAATAAACAAATTTGACAAACCTCTAGCTAACCTTATAAAGAAAAAAAAGAAAAAACCCAAATTCACATAATAAGAACCAAAAAGGGGGAAATTACCACAGATCCCATGGAAATACAAAATATCAAGAGTACCTACTTTGAAAATCTCTACTCACATAGAGAGGAAAACACAAAGGAAATGGACAGATTTCTAGAAACATATGAACTAACAAAGCTCAACCAAGAAGATATAGCAATTTTGAATAACCTAATATCAGCTATTGAAATTGAAAATAAAAATAATAAAAAACTTACCAACAAAGAAAAGCCCAGGTCCTGATGGATTCACAGCTGAATTCTATAAGAAATTTAGAGAAGAGTTGATGCCAATACTCCTTAAACTCATCAATAAAATTGAAAAGAAAACAATCTTCCCTAAATCATTCCTAGAGGCAAGTATTACTCTGATACCAAAACCAGAGAAAGACTCAACCAAAAAGGAGAGCTATAAGCCAATCTCACTAATGAACATAGATGCAAAGATTCTCAATAAAATACTGGCAAATAGAATGCGGCAAATCATCAAGAACATTATACATCATGACCAAGTGGGGTTCATTCCAGGAATGCAGGGATGGTTTAACATACACAAATCAGTAAATGTAATACTCCACATCAACAGAGCCAAAAACAAAAACCACATGGTCATCTCAATAGATGCAGCAAAAGCTTTTGATAAAGTCAAACACATGTTCATGATAAAGACCCTTCAGAAACTTGGAATACATGGTGTCTACCTCAACTTTATAAAGGCCATCTATGACAAATCAACAGCCAATATTATACTACATGGACAAAAACTGAAAGCTTTCACTTTAAAATCAGGAACAAGACAAGGATGTCCACTATCACCAGTCATATTCAATATAGTTCTGGAAACACTAGCCAGGGAAATCAGACAACAGAGAGAAATAAAAGAATAAAAGATAGGAAAGGAAGAAGTTAAATTATCACTATTTGCAGATGGCATGATACTCTATAGAGAAGACCCAAAAAACTCCATTAAAAGACTGCTAGAGGGTAATAAACAAATTCAGCAGTGAAGCTGGCTACATAGTCATTGCTCAAAAATTAATAACATTCCTGTACAAAAACAAGAACCTCACCAAAGAGAAATTACGGAAATATCGCCCTTCACAATAGCATCTAAAAAGTGAAATACTTAGGAATCAAACTAACTAAGAATGTAAAAGTCCTATATGCTGAAAATTATACTATGCTAAAAAAGAAGATTGAAGAGGACATTAGAACATGGAAGGATATTCCTTGCTTTTGGCTAGGAAGAACCAACATTGTGAAAATGGCCACATTCCCAAAACTGTTATACAGCTGTAATGCAATCCCAATCAAAATATCATTGACATACCTCACAGGTCTAGAGAAAACACACCTAAAATACATTTGAAACCAGAAGAAATCTAGAATATCAAAGACAATTCTGGGCAATAAAGGCAAGACAGGAGGCATCTCAAAACCTGACTTGAAACTGTACTACCAAGCTACAGAGATAAAAATCATTATGGTACTGGCAAAAAAATATACCTGAGGACCAACGGAATAGATTAGAAGATGCAAGTATAAGTACAAAGGCAGTCAGTTACCTGATATTTGACAGAGAGGCTAAACATGTTCAATGGAAGAAGGATAGCCTCTTTAATAAATGGTGTTGGAAAAATTGGCTCTCCACATGCAGAAGGCTGAAACTAGATCCATGCCTATCATCATGCACAAAATTAAAGCCTAAATGGATCAAAGACCTAAACATGAAAACAGAAACACTAAATCTACTGGAAGATAGGGTAAGTATTATTCTTGGAGACCTAGGGGTAGGCATAGAATTCATGAAGAAAACACCAACTGCACGGGAAATGCTTCAGAAAATCAACCACTGGGGTCTCATATTATTGCAAATTTCTGCACTTCAAAAGAAATCACCATCAGAGTGAAAAGAAAACCCACAGAATGGGAAAGAATTTTAGCCAGCAACCTCTCAGACAAAGGACTTACATCAAGAACATATAAAGAACTGAAAAACATCAAGATGCCCAAATTCAAAGACCGTCTCCAAAAATGGGCATCTGAAATGAACACTCAGTTCTCAGATAAAGATATACAAATGGCAAATAAATACATGAAGATGTTCACCATCACTAGTCATTAGAGAAATACAAATTAAAACAATATTGAGCTTTCATTGCACCTCTGAAAGAATAGGTACCATCAAGAAATCAACTGATAACAAATGTTGGCGAGGCTGTGGGGAAAAAGGAACACTGCTCCACTGTTGGTGGGAGTGTAGACTGGTGCAACCACTATGGAAATCAATATGGAGAATTCTCAGAAAACTAGGAGTGGAAGCTCCATTCAACCCAGCTATTCCCTACCTGGGTATTTTAAAAAAAAACCTGAAAAAATCGTATCACACTGATATATGTGCAGCCATGTTCATAGTAGCACTATTTGTAATAGCTAAATCTTGGAAACAACCAAGATGCCCATCAACTGCAGAGTTGATGAAAAAGATGTGATATTTTTATACAATGGAATATTACTCAGCTATTAAGAAGGATGATCTTGAGGCCTTCATAGTGAAATGGAGACAACTTGAGACTATCCTCATTAGTGAAATAAATAAGAATCATATTTATAATTATCATATTGTTTCTGTAGTGCAAAAAGTAATAAGAACTGTAGGAGTAATAAAACCCAAAATGTGTAATTGCTGCTGCAAAAAAGAGAGGAAAAGATGGTGCTGTAAATGATATAATTGCATGTATGTTTAAGTGTGTAAGATAGATGACCATATTACTGTTTTTGTTATATCATGGAGCAGAACTGTTTACAGTCTCATTGCTTGAATGTGTACTTTGTATGTTTTAACATTTTAACTTGAACAATTATTTCCAAGATGACAGTGTGTAAGTTATCAAGTAATGATTTCTTAGTATTTTTTGTTCTTTTTTTCCTTGGAATTTATTGTTGCTACCCTTTTTTCTGTTTTGTTTTGTTTTTAAATAAAATAAAAAACTTCAATAGCATTCCTATACACTAACAACAAAAGCACTGAGAGAGAAATGAGAAGCCACACCCTTTACACTACCATCCAAAAAATATGAAATACTTAGGAATTAATCACATGAAAGAAGTAAAAGAGCCATACAGGGAAAATTATAATACCCTGAAAATAAAATTGAAGTGGACCTCAGAAAATGGAAAGACATCCCTTATCATGGATAGAAAAACAAATATTGTGAAAGTTTCAATTCTCCCAAAAATTGTTATACAGATTTAATGCAATCCCAATCAAAATAACACTAGCATATCTCAGATCTAGAGAATTCACACCTAAAATTCATCTGGACCCAGAAGAGACCTGGAATAGCAAAGGCAATTCTAAAAAACAAAAGCAAGGCAGGAGGCATCTCAATCCCTGACTTGAAGTTATACCACAAAGCTACTGTAATAAAATCAACATGGTACTGAAAAAAAAAAACCATACCTGATGATCAATGGCATAGATTAGAAGATACAACTACAACTACAAACACATTCAGCCACCTTATCTTTGATAAAGGGCCCAAACACCTTCATTGAAAGAAAGATAATTTCTTTAATAATGGAGTTGGAAAAATTGGCTCTCCATATGCCCAAAACTAAAACTAGACCCATGACTACCACCATATAATAAACTAAATTCTAAATGGATCAAAGATCTAAGTATTAAAAGAGTAACACTAAATCTGTTGGAAGACAAAGTAGGTAGAAATCTTGAAGACATAGGGGTAGGTAGAGAATTCATAAAGCAAGAATCAAACCACCTGGGAAATACTTCCCAGAATCAATAACTGGGATCACATCTTTTTAAAGAGTTTTTGCATGTTGAAAGAAATTTCCAGCATAGTGAAAAGAAAACCCACAAATTTGGAAAAAAATCTTAGTGAACTGTCCTTCAGACAAAGGATTTCTGTCTAAAACATACAAAGAATTAAAAAAACAAGCCTTTGATATTCAAAGACACAGTCAAAAAATGGGCATCTGAGATGAACACACATTTCTCAGATGAAGAAACACAAATTACAAATAAATACATGAAAAAATGTTCAACATTATTGGTCGTTAGACAAATGCAAATTGAAATCACACAGAGATTCCATCTCACTCCAGAAATAATGGCCAGGATAAAGAAAACTATGAACAACAAATGCTGGAGAGGCTATGGGGGAAAAAGGAACTCTTCTTCACTGTTGGTTGTAGTGTAGACTGGTGCAACTACTGTGGCAGTCAGTCTGGAGGTTCCTCAAAAAGCTGGGATTGGAGGTCCCATTTACCCAGCTATTCCACTTCTGAGCATATTTCCAGAAGAATTGAAAACATCATGTCACAGTGATATATGTTCACCCATGTTTATAGCAACACAATACGTAATAGCCAGAACTTGGAAACAACCTAAATGCCAATCAGCCTGGGAATGGATAAAAAAGATGTGGTATTTTTATACAATGGAGTACTACTCAGGTATAAAGAATGATCACATTGAGATATTTATAAATAAATGGATGCAACTTGAGACCATATTCATAAGTGAAATAAATCAAACTAACATGTGTAAATACCATATAGTCTCCCTAGTGTAAGAAGTGGTAAGGTTGCATAGTGATACAAAATGATAAGAATCTGCTCAAAGGGGAAAAATAATATCTCAGGGAAAAGGAAGTAAAAGAAAAAAGAAGAGAAAAGAAAAAACATCCAAATTTGTGTAAACACACTTAGGTTAGAATACATGATTGGGCTGCAAATTCTATAAGTTCTTGGAACAAAACAGTATTAGAATAATTGTACATGTTAGTGTACAGTGATCTGAGGAACTCTTGAAGATCATTATGTAAAATAACAACCCTAGGTATGCTACTACCACCTTGTTTTGAAAGCCTATATTGTCAGGGTTTGGGGCTGTTTGCTATTGTTATTTATTTGTCTTTTTTGTTTCATGTTTTCCTAGTTATTTGTTTTGTTTTGTTTAGTTTTTTTCCCTCTAATACAGAAAAGATATGTATACATGTAGAGACTTATACATGCATAGAACTTCTCTTTAACAGTTTATGAGAATTGATTATATAATGCATGATGAAATGAACAACTACTTTGAAGAAAAAGAGACATAATGTTATCCATTGCTGATTCTGTATCATCATGCTGTGAAATTCAATAATGCCATATTCTTTGTTTAGAGTGATTTTTTATCTGTTTTGTATTGTTTAATTTCAACATACATGAAGGTATATAGATAGCTGTTTTGAAGAGAACAAGAGACATTATGGTAGCCATTGCTGATTTCCCTATTGTCTGGTTTTGAAGGCTTATACTGCCTTCATTACTCTGTTCTTATCAGTTTAATACTATTTTGTTTTGTATGAGTTCATTGTGTGTGAAGATATGGACAACTATTGGGAAGAAAACAAGAGACATTATGGTAGCCAGTGATAAACTCCTGTTGTCTTGCTTTCAATCAGTGTCATTTATGTTGTTTTCTTCTGGTCAGCTGTATTCTGTTTTGTTATGTTTAGTTTTACCCTCTTTAAAATAAAAATTTAAAAAAAGAATAATCTGTCTTACTGAATCAGAGGCCAGAGATGTATGATTGCTTTGTCAATGCTTCTTGTAGATGGTCTAAGAAGGAAGAGAGATTCTCAGCTCTTTCCTGATGAATAGTTGACAATTTAAGATAATTGAAGGACTTAGTTTTCATCCTTAACCTTCATGATATAATCTAAAGAAATTTCACATTCTAATCTCCTGTCTGGTTGGTAGAACAGTAGGTATCTCATATAGGGACTGCTTGGCCTCCAATGGGACCTGGATATTCCCCTGGATGGCTATCTTCTGGTGTTTTAAAATGAGCAATATAATATTCATCTCCAAATGTAATATCAACCTGTAATTCTGCTTATCTTTCACTAAGAGTCAATGTTTGATTTAAGAGTAACATTACATGTTTCCACTGCAGTTCATAGGTATGAATAAGTGCCCTAAAAACCTCAGTGTACTTATCAAGATGATCCAAAAACTAAGGACAATCAAAACTTGTTTGATCTCTTTGAGGTCACTGAAAGCCAAGGACATTTGGATGGGAGTAGAGTTGAGTTCTCCACCCACTTTCTACAAGGGACATTGCTCATGGGGCGCATTGACAAAATCAGATAGAGATGAATATAGACCAGTAAAGGCTTCAGATAGAGATGAATATAGACCAGTAAAGACTTGCAAAAGTACATCTCCATTTGTAAAATAGCATTATAGCCAAAACTTTCTTCTGCATTCCACTTGGCCCCCAGGGCCTAGGCAAGCCACATGTGGGTGCAGAACAGTCATAAACAGTTATTACTCAAAACATGAGGTTTGAATAAGTTCCCGTGCTTAAAATATACACCAAAGGGGAAAGATGCTTCAGTGCTGAATTTCACATCTGCAAAACAACAAGGGGAGAAGCAAAGATCTCTTTTAATCCCTTTTGGGTTTTTATATGCCTTCAGCGCATTTCTGGAGGCTTTTCTGTTCCAGAGCAGGTGGCTGCTATCTGGAGAGTGACCATAACACAATTCAAGCCAGATTAGCTACACTTACTGATGCATACACTTACTTGGTCTGAAAAACTCATTTCTAAATTCAGCCTATATTTATGAAGTCAGAAGTCACAATTGATTCCCTCTAATGACTGATCCATTTCTAAGAAGGGAAGCATGGCCATTGAAAAATTAAACCAATGATCAAGAGACCTAAAAAACAGTTTCCCAACAGTTTGAGAGGGTCTGAGGATGGTAAGCAAAGGGCAGATTGCAAGCACTCTTAACTATGTTGTTTAGGGCTTGTTTTCTAATAAATGACTATGAATCAAGAAGTTTTAGAATCCCAACCTGCCAAAGAGATCTAGCTCCTTTTGGGATAGAGGCAAGTATGAGCTGGAAAAAATCATGCTTTTGTGCTTTAGGGCAAAGAAGTCTCTGAGATATCTTACGGAATCTATCCAATCAACTGGGCAACCTCTTTTAGCAGCAAGATGTCTAGTTTTTACTCAAAATGCACTCTAAATATTTCTGTGACTTGGTGTATTAGTCAGGGTTTTACTAGAGAAAACAGATTTAACACAAGATATACAAATGTATAAGAGATGACCTGATTGGCTTATGATGGTCAGCCATAGAGTTGGATGAGGAAGCATGCAGAGGGTGTCTACATGCTGGAGGCCATAGAATTCAAGCCAAGGTTTGGAGCTCAGCCTAGTGTCTCATGCAAGTCCACACCAGCAGGCTGATGCATCTGTGACAGAAGGTTGAAAGCTCTTCAATGGAAGCCTGAAGAGTCTATGCTGGAAAGCTAGAGTCTACACTGGAAGCCAGGATATAATATCCAAACCAAAGGCAAAGACTGGAGCATCTGCAAAGAATGGAATGCTTTGTCTTTGCTCCTTCCCTTTTATACCTCCTGGTGATGAGCCATCTTAGGGTAGGTGTTCTACACCCTAGGGTGTAGAGTTGCTAAACCCATTTAGTTAAGCTTCTAAATGTCTCAAGTTCACAAAATCAATCAATTACTACACTTGACATGTGAAATACACTTGTAAAACTCACAGGCTAGCTGAGGATATTAGTGGCACAAGCACCTGCCTGGCAAGTTTGAGGTCATGAGTTCAATCCCTGGTTCCAAAACTCACAGGTTAAAGTCTATACATTGCCCAGAAACCACAAATTTTACATTAACAAAAGTACATATGCCAATTTATTTCCTCCCCTACATACATAAATAATAAGAACTGGACCCAGGAGGGTAGAGAAGCCAGGAGATTTGGCCCTTTCTTGGGGTGTGAGAGAGTGAGATGACAAGAGAGAAAAATAGACCATATAATTCTTTCTTGTGTCAAGTCCATAGACTATACAAACTGTTGTGGATATTGTCAAATATCACCTGATTGGCCACTTGATTGTACCAGCTTGAGACATGATCCCAGTCACCACAAAAAGAAGAGCTATGATAACACAGATGGACAAGCTTGTGCCCTTCATTTTTGAGTGTGAGCTTATCAGTTTTTTCCCAGGGCAGCAAATGCCTATACCATGTTTTTCGAAAGAAAATATGTACTTTAACAAAATGTAGACTTGCTGTGTGTCTTGGTAGCCATGCAATGGGAATATGGAAGCAATCTTTGTGTTCACCATTTTGTACAATGAGCAGCAAAGTATATACACATATGTCAAAGTGTAAACAGGTGTGTTTTACCCACATTCTGCACCATTTACATTTATGTATGTTTATAGTTTTTATTAATTTTTTTCTTTTAGAATTAGCACCATTCAGTACAATATCATATGAAAATCTGCCTTAATATCTTTGGGGGTATGTTGAAAGATGACTTCAGGCAACTTGGCTACTAATGATAACTTGGATCATGCATGCCAAAGAATTTAGCAAGTTATGAAAGACAGAAAAATACAGAATGAAGGCCTTCATTCAGATGAGGAAGAGAATAGTAATGTAAATAAATACTTGACCCCTCAAAATGCTGCAAAATAGTCATGTATACTTGAATGATTTAATGTTAGAACTAGGTCAGAAATTGTTATTAGGTTCACACTAGGGATAAATTATATTGGAAGGCTTGCCAACACTTTAATTCACTGTTGAAAATTGTAATAGACAGTATACTATAAGTTTTTTTGAAATACACTAATAATGAAATACAAACAAATCATTCTATATGCATCAGTAGTAATAGTCAGAATTATAGGATTATGACTCACTATCAGAACTAAAAGCATGCATAACAGAACTTTATCACTCTAATCAACAGAATCTAAAGGATTTATGCAAAAGTGACAGATGTGGCATTGAGATTTTTAGAATAATTATTCTCAAGAGATTTGGTTTCCTTAAAATTTGCCTATGTTTTGATAACAAAAAACCAACCAAGAAAGAAAACAGTCCATCAATTTGACTGTTATTCACTCATTATTTGAAAGCTTTGTTTGAAACCATCAAGCAATTTACACAACATTGGAATATATGATAATAGACAAACAACTTGCATCATTTCATGATTATTGAAGCTTTTGACAGTGTATGCCAAGTAAACCTTCCAAATATAAAGAAAAAGGGCACCACCAACAACAAAATACTATGACAAGCATGAGTCAAAGCATAACAGTTTCAACCATCAATGTTCTTTTTTTTTTTTTTTTTTTTGCACTGGGAAAAACTCAGGATCTTGCACTTGCCAGGCTTATGCTGATGAGCTAAACCCACAGCCTGATAAGCATCAATGGTAATAGTCTTAATTCATGAGTCAAAAGACACAGACTGGCAGAATAGATGAAAAAGCAAGATCTAACAATATACTGCATACAAGACACACAATTAAAAATGAATTTTATATCCTGAAAGTCAATGGATGCAAAAGAATACCCCAAGGAACAGGAACCCAGAAAAAAGGAGAAGTAGGTATTCTATTTCCATGCAAAGCAAATTTCAAGCCAAAATTGATTAAAAGATATAAAAGTCACTACATCTTTGTAAAGGGAAAAATCAAAGAGGAAGAGATAACAATCATAAACAAATATGCAACAAATACCAGTGCACACAACTATATAAAACAGATACTAATGGGCACAAAAAATCAAATAAGCACTAATACAATTGTGTTGAGGAATCTTAACAGGCCACTGTCACAAAAAGACTGATCAAGTAGACACAAAATCAACAATGATATGTTAGAACTAAACCAAACTTTTGAGCAAATTGACTTGGTACATGTCTACAGTTGAGTTCCATCACACAACATCAGAATACACATTTTTCTCAAAGGCACACAGGGTTTTCTCCAAAAGAGAGCATGTATTAGCTCATAGAACATGCTTAAGTAAATACAAAGGAATTGAAATTATCTCATGAATATCATAAGACTATAGTGCAATGAAATTGGAAATCCATGGCAAAAAACCCCACATGAACTTCATAAACACATGAAAATTAAGTACCACCCTCACGAACAACCAATCAGTAACAGATGAAATTAAAGAAGAATTTAGACAGTTTTTATAGAAGAATGATAATGACAATACAACATATCAGAACTTTTTAAAAATTTTATTTTAAGGAGGGTAAAATTAGAACAAAACAGATCATAAGAAAACAGTGTAAGTGACACAGATTTCAAAGCAAGACAATCGGAGAGCTTCACTATTACATTGTCTTGTTTTCTTCCAATCTTTGCACACAATGTCCATATCTTTGCATACAATGAATTCATACAAAACAAAATAGTATAAAACTGATCAGAACAGGATGATGAAGGCATTTTAGGTCTTAAAGACCAGACAATAGGGAAGTCAACAATGACTGCCATAATGTCTCTCATTTTCTTCAAAATAGTTGTCTATACCTTCACATATGTTGTAATTAAACAAAACAAAACAGACTAAATCACTCTGGACAAAGAATAATAGTATTGCTGGATTTCACATCATGATGCTACGGAATCAGCAGTGGGTACCTTAGTGTCTCTTTTCCTTCAAAGTAGCTGTTCATTTCATCATACATTATATAATCAATTCTCATAAACTGCTTAGTAGTTCTATGCATGCATAATTCTCTACATGTATACCTATTCTTTCTATATTAGAGGCAATAACAAAACAAAACAAGACAAAATAAAACAAATTCCTAGAAAAACATGAAATGAAAAAGTCATATAAACAACAATAGCAAAGAGCCAAGAACACTGACAATATATCAGAATTTATGGGACACAATGAAAGCAGTCCTAAGAGGGAAATTTATATCAGTAAATATACATATCAGGAAAATAGAGCAAGTACCAATAAACAACTTAATGGTGAACCTCATAGTTCTAGAAAATGAAAAGAAGGATAAGCCGAAAACATGTATGATGGAGAAAATTATAAAGATCAAAGCACAAATTAATACATTGCAGACTAAAACTACAATAAAAAGAATTAATGAATTGACAAGTTCATCCTTTCAAGTATTAAATGAAATAGACAAACACTCATCCTAATTTATTAGAAAAATACAAAGAAACAAAGTCACAAATCCATGCAATTAGGAATAAAAGTAGTGAAATCACAATGGATCCTGGAAAAATCCAAAAGATCATCTACACCTGCTTTGAAAACTTACATTCTAATAAGACAGAAAAAGCAGAAGAAATGGACAGATTCCTAGATACATATGAATTACCAAAAATGAATCAAGAAGATATAAAAATTCTAAATAAACCAATATCAATCAATGAAATCAAAGATGTAATTTAAAATTTACCAACAAAGAAATGTGCAGGCCCTGACAGACTCAATGCTGAATTCTACAAGAAAGTTAGAAAAGATCTAATACTACTAATTTTCAAACACTGTAATGAAATTGAAGAGGGAAGCAATACTACAAAATTGATTCTTGGGTGCAAGTACTACTCTGACACCAAAACCAGAGAAGGATCCAACTAAGAAAGTTACAGACCAATTTCCCTAGTGAACACAGATGCAAAAATCCTCAGTAAGATACTAGCAAACAGAATGCAGCAAAAATCATCAAGAAGATGACATAACATGATGGAGGGGAATTCATCACAGGGATGCAGGGATGATTCAAAATATGTAAATAAATGTAATACACCATATTAACAGAGTCAAAAATCATAAGATTATCCTCAAAAGTGCAAAAAAAATCCGACAATGTCCTATACCTGTTCATGATGGAAACCCTACAGAAAATTTGAATGCATGGTGTTTGTCTCAATTTGACAAATGACATCTATGACAAACCAACAGGCAACATCATACTACATTGTCAAAAATTGAAAGCTACCTCTCTAATGTCAGGAAAAATACAACATATCCACTGTCTCTCCTCCTATTCAATGTAGTCCTGGAAACTTTAACCAGAGCTATTAGAGAAGAGAAAGAAATAAAAGGAATAAAGATAAGAAAGGAAGAAGTTAAATTATCATTATTTATAGATGACATGTTACACTACATAGAAGACCCCTAGAAACTGCACTAAACTACTGGTAGATTTAATAAGCAAGTTTAGTAGTATAGCTGTTTGCAAAGCAACACTCAAAAATCAATAACCTCCCAATACATGATTAACAAACTCATTGAGAGAGAAACCAAGAAAATAACACCTTTCACAATAGCATCAAAAAATGAAACACTATCACTGAAGCCCACAGGGCCTGAGAGACAGCATGGAGCAAACTTCAGTAATACAGGAACAGTTACTGAGACGTTCAGGGATTGGAGGCAGTACTCAGTGACCTACAGTCACTTAGGAACCCTTGATGAGGCCCAAGGGTGATGGGAGTCTGTTCTTAGTGATCCACCTACAACCAGAAACCATCTCTGAAGCCTACAGAGATCAAGAGTTCATGCCTAGAGATGCACAGCAATGGACAACCCTCAGTAAGACCTGCTTTAAGATGGGCTGCCAGTGCAGGAAGCAATTATGACTTCACATCTGACTGATTTGGAAAAACACTAAAATGACAAAGTGAAAGAACAAAATGCAATCTCAAACTTTTAGCCCATCCAGATGAAGTTCAGGAGACATAGACATGGATTAAATTAGAAATAATACACCTGAAATTTCTCAAATGATAGCAATAGAAGTAAAGAAAAAACTCCAGGAACTTTAAAAGGAAACCAGATCAGAAATAATCTCTCAGGTAAAAACAAAAACAATACACAATAAAAAAATTGGTGAGTATATCCAAGAAAGACATAGAAAAAACAAGAAGAGCCTAGGAAAATGATGGAAACCATGAATGAACAATACAGGAAACAATTAGAATACATGAAACACATTCAAGGACATATCCAGGAAATCAAAAATTTCATTCAAGGCTGGCAAAATTGCATAAATGAAATTGAAGACAGAATCTTAGAACTTGAAGACAGGATTGAAGCTTGTGATCATGAAAGAAAAGATCTCTTACAAATAAAAAGGAATCAAGAAATAACAATTCAACAGCTGCAAGATGATGCAAAGAGAAAAAGTATAAGGATGACAGGTGTCAATAAAAAAGAGAAACAATACAAATAGCATAAAAAGACTACTTACAGAAGTAATAGCAGAAAATTTCCCAAACATGGGAAACAAATGTGACATACAGATAAGCGAGGCATGTAGATACCTGATTAGCAATAACAAAAATAAATCTACACTTGGACATATAAAAATCAAGATCCCAGAAATTCAAAATAAGAGCAGAATACTAAAACTTAGAGAAAAGAAACAAATCAACTATAAAGGAAATCCTATCAGAATAATGTCAAACATCTCAATGCAAAAACATCAAGTCAAGTAAAGCATGTAGTCAAGTATTTCAAGTACTTAAAGAAAACAACTTTTAACCCAGATTGATGAAACCTGCAACACTATTTTTCAGAATCAGTGGATAAATAAAATAATTTCACAACAAATAACAGCAGAAGAACTTCATGGCCACTCAACCAACCCTACAAAGAGTACTGAAAGACATCCAGGAAATAGATAAAAAGTGTCTACAATTCCAAGAACAACAGAAAGAAACAAATTGCAGGACAAGCAGTTAAAGAGAGGGTAAAAGTAAGGAACCAACAGCAGAAAAATAACATGACAAATGTAAGTCAATATGTATCAGTTATGTATCAATATGTATCAGCCTCAATTCACCAATCAAAAGAAACAGACAGAGTTGATTAAGGAACAAAATCTAACAATATGCTATACACAAGAAACATTTAAATCAAAAGAAAGTTAATTGACTGAAAGTTAAAGGATGGAAAACAATACTCCATGTGACAGGAACCCAGAAAAAGGCAGGGGCAGCTATTCTGTTTGCAGGCAATGTGAACTTCAAACCAAGAATTATCAAAAGAGATAAAGAAGGTCACCACAAACTTGTCAGGGGAAATTTTCAAGAGAAAGAGATAACAATCATAAATACATATGCACCAAAAATGGTAGCACACAAGTATGTAAAACATATATTAATAGACATAAAAAATCAAACAAGCAATAAAACTATTATAATGGGAGACCATAACACCCAATAGGCACAAAGAGATAGATTAGCCAGAAAAAAAATCAGCAAATATATAACAGAACTGAGTCAAACTTCTGAACAAATGGACTTAGTAGTCATGTACAGAGTGTTCCATCCAACAACCTCAGAATACACATTCTTTTCCGCTGCACATGGGATATTCTCCAAAATAGATGATATACTGGCCCATAGTTCATGCTTAACTAAATGCTAAGGAATTGAGATTATCCTATGCATATTTTCTGACAATAGTGCACTGAAATGGGAAATTCAGGACAAAAGAACCCTCAAAAGCTCCATAAACACATGGAAATTAAATAGCACCCTAATGAAAAACTAACAGGTCACAGAAGAAATTAAAGAAGAAATTAGACAATGTATACATTCAAACAAAAATGCAAATACAACCTACTGGAACCTATGGGAAACAGTTAAAACAGTCCTCAAAGGGAAATTTACAGTGGTAAATTATCATATCACGAAAACAGAAAGAGCACCTCAAACTTCGAGAAAAGGAAGAAGTCAAGCCCAAAGGCCAAAGAAGAGAGGAACTTATAAATATCAGAGCAGAAATTTACACAATTGAAACTAAGAAAATAACACAAAAAATTAATGAATCCAAAAGTCAGTTCTTTGAAAGAATAAATAAAATTGATAAAACCCTAGGCAACCTTATCAAAAAAGTTAAGAAAAAACACAAGTTCATGGAATAAGGAATGAAAAGGCTGAAATCAGTATAGATCTTGTGGAAATACAGAAGATCATCATTACCTATTTAGAAAGACTTTACTCTCATAGGATTAAGAAAAACAGATGAAATGGACAGATTCTGAGAAACATATAAATTAACAAAGCTGGATTAAGAAGATATAAACCTTCTGAATAACCTTATATCAGTTAACGAAATTGAAAATGTAAACAACTCTTACAAACAAAAGAAAAGCCTAGGTTCTGAATGATTCACAGCTGAATTCTATAAGAAATTCAGAGATTATTTAATGCTAATACTCCTCAGACTCTAAAAAAATTGAAAGGGAAGCAATTCTCCCTAATTTGTTCTGGGAGGTTAATATTACCCTGATGCCAAAATCAGAGAAAGACCCAACCACAAAAGGTAATTACAGATCGATCTCTTTAATGAGCATCATTGAAAAAATCCTCAATTAAATACTAGTAAAAACAATGCAGCAAATCATCAAGAAGATTACATAGCATGATTAAGTAGGATTCATCCTATGAATGCAGACATGGTTCAAAATATGCAAATCAATAAATATAATAAACCATATTAACAGAGTGAAAGACAAAAATCACATGATAATCTCAGTAGATGCAAAAAAACCTTGATAAATTCCAACACTCATTCATCATAAAAACCCTACAGAAAATTGAAATACATTGTCTTTACTTCAATCTTATAAAAACCATCTATGACAATCCAATAGCCAACATCATACTAATGGTCAAAAACTGAAAGATTTCACTCTAAAATCATGAAGAAGATAAGGCTGTCCACTCTTGTCACTCCTATTCAATATAGTTCTGGAAACATTTTTCAGAGCAATTAGACAAGAGAGAGAAATACGAGGAATAAACACAGGAAAGAAAGAAGTTAAATTATTATTATTCACAAATGATATGCTATGCTACATAGAAGACCCCACAGATGTCTAGATTTAATAAGCAAATTCACCAGTGTACCTGGGTACAAAGTCAATACTCAAAAGTCAATAACATTCTTGTACACAAACAACAAATTTACTGACAGAGAAATTAAAGAAGTCACACCCTTCATGATAAATAAAAAAAGAATAATGCATCTAACAAAGGCAGTAAAACATTTCTGAGATTAGAAGAGATTGGGTATGTTCAAAATGGTATGGCGATAAACAAGCAGTAAAAGATTTATACATTGAAAATTATAATACTCTGAAAAAATAAATTGAAGAGGAATTCAGAAAATGGAAAGATATCACTTGCTCATGGATAGGAAGTATCATCATTGTGAAAATAGCCCTACTCCCAAAACTGTTATACATATTAATGAAATCTCAATCAAAATAACATTAGCATACATAACAGATCTAGAGAAAACATTCCTAAAATTCATATGGAACCACAAGAGTCCTAAAATAACAAAGGAAATCCTGGGGCAATAAAGAAAATGCAGGGAACATCTCAATCCCAGACTTGAATTTTACTACAAATCTGATACAATAAATTCAGCCTGGTACTGGCAAAAAAACACCTGAGGATCAATGAAACAGAATAGAAGATACAGACTAAAACACACTCATCCACCTTATCTTTGACAAAGAGGCCACACATATTCACTGGAAGAAAGACAGATCCTTTAATAACTGGTGTTAAAAAAAAAACTGGCTTTCTATATGCCAAAGATTTAAACTTGACACATGTATAACCATGCTCTAAACTAAAGTCACAATGGATCAAAGATCTAAATATTAAGACAGAAATGCTAAATCTACTGGAAGACAAAGTAGGTAGAAATCTCAAGGACATAAGGGTAGGCAAAGAGTTCATGAACAAAAACCAAACTGCTGCATGAGAAGTACTTTAGAGAATCAACCACTGGGATCTCTTCTTATTAAAAAGGTTTGGCACATCAAAAGAAATCATCAAACTTCTGGGAGGATGCCAACACAGTAAGCAGCAGAGAAAACAGACTCTCTGAGAGAAAGCATCTGAGTCCAGATACTGGAAAACAACATCGTGGGGAAGACAAGAAGGAAGGAAGCGGGTCCCCTTGATCCAGGAAGGAACTAAAGAGAATTAAAAGAATTAAATCCCACAGACAGAGTAAAAAAGAAAAACTTAAACAAATAAGGAGGTAGCTGGCAGTGCCTTCACCTGGAGCTGGACCCAAATTGTGAGAAGAGCTGTTGAAACCTGGGGACTCACAGTCAGAGTGACTGTGGTGGCTGGCAAGCCTGAAGGCCTCTACAAAGGAACCTGATAACATAAGGGAGCAGCAGACATGGAGAACTACACTGGCTGTCAGTGAGTGTAGAGGACTCAGTCCTCCCATGGGAGAGGGAAATTGGCCAGGAGCCATTTTGGAGTCAGGCAGGATAAGCCCAGAAACAGAACTGCAGCCAGCTTCCTTCAGCTCCTCCTTGCTGGGAGCAGACTGGGGGAAATTGCTTGGACTGAGCCCCGTCCCTGTGCTCATTCCAGAAGCCATCACTGAGGTTTACCTAAAGCTATCCACAACCAGCTCTGCCCTCTGTGCATATTCTATGTGGTGGGGGCTCCCTCCTGTTAACCAGCTCTTGGGGGAGGCATGGCAGCCTGCCCCACCCCTGTTTGCACTCCACCAGCCACCACTGGTGAGCCAAAGCAGGCTGTGAAAAACAGCAGACAACCCTACACCAGTGTGACCAATGGTTACCATCAGATATCCTTAGCCAGCACTGGCTAGAAAAATCAGTCTCACTTCAAAGAAATTGTAGCTAACACAGTAAGTGCTGGGGACCCTACTGCCCACTTGTCTGGATGAAACCAGGAACATGACAAGAAGAAGAAGAAGAAGAAGAAGAAGAAGAAGAAGAAGAAGAAGAAGAAGCAGCAGCAGCAAAAGACAGTCTCTGTCCTCCAACCCAAGCAGTTCTGGTCCAGGGGATATATAAACATAGAAGAGATTGGGAGTCGCACACCTGAAGTTTATGAATAATGACAACTGATATAAAGAAACTATTTCATGAGTCTATCAAATAAATTAGAACAGAAATACTATCTCAGGTAAAAGAAAAAATGAGAAACATAATAAAAGAATTGCTAACCACCTCTAAAGAAGACAAAGATGGAAGACTAGAGCATAGGAAAATGAGAGAAACCTTGAATGAAGTTGCATTATGACACCCATTGTGGTTTCACTATTATCTTCTTTTTAAGTCCTATACTGTTTCCATTGTTTTGTTTTTATTGGTTTTATTCTGTATTATTTTGTTTGACTTTATTATGCCTGATGGTATGGGCAATTCTTTTGAAGAGAACAAGAGGTATTATGGTAGCCATTATTGATCTTCTTGTATTTTGTTTTTAAGTCATGTGCCAGGTTCATCCTTTTGTTTTGATTGACTCTATTCTTTTTCGTTTCATTTGTTTTTATTCTCTTCAAAATAAAAAAAAAAGAGAAATCACCAACAGAGTGAAAGGAAAACCCACCTACTGGGAAATTTTTTTTTACCAACTGTCCCTTTGACAAAGGACTTTTATCTAGAATGTATAAAGAATCAAAAAACATCAGGCTTGCCAAATTTAAAGATGGAACCCAAAAATAGGCATCTGAGATGAATTCAAAATTCTCAGATGAAGAAATACAAATGTCAAATAAATGTATGAGAAAATGTTCAGCATCATTTGTTATCTAAGAAATGCAAGTTAAAACAACACTGAGATATCATCTCTCTCCAGAAAGAATGGCTTACATCAAGAAATTAACCAATAACAAATGCTGTCGAGGCTGGTAGGATAAAGGAATCTTTCTCCATTTTTGGTTGGAGCATAGACTGGTACAACCACTGTGGAACTCAGTATGGAGATTCCTCAAAATTTAGAATTAGAGGTTTCATTAGACCCAGCCAATTCCCTTCTAGGTTTTTTAGAGAAGAATTGAAAACATCATATCACAGCAATATATGTGTGTTTATGTTTATAGTATCACAATTTGTTATTGCTAAATCTTGAAATTAACACAAATGACCATCAGTTCAGTAATAAATAAAAAATGTGGCATTTTTATATAATGGAATACTCCTCAGCCATAAAGAGAAGTAAAGTTGAACCTTTTATAAGTAGATGGATGCAACTATAAACCATACTCATAAGTGAGATAAATGAGACTTGTTTGAGTAAATACCATAATGTCTCATTAGTGTAAAAAACTGAGGTTAAATAAGATCCAAAATTTAGAATAGATATAGTAAAAGGTAAAGGAACTCCTCAAAGGGAAATTGTATTATTTGATCAATCTTACATGCCTGTATCTCTTAGCCTGAGCAGTTACTTTGGGGATAATAATATGGAATATAACAACCACTGTTAATTGTCTGGTTTTGAAATCCTTTATCATCTTTCTTTAAATCTTCATTTTCCTTTCATTCCTGATTTTTAACTTTTTGTTTTCTTCCTGATTTTGCTGTTTATTTCTCTTTGAAATAAAAATAAAAAATATGATGGTACTGGCGAAAAACAGACCCAAAGATTAATGGAATAGAGTAAAAGATGCAGAAACAACTATAGACATACTCAGCCACTCTATTTTTGACAAATGTGCCAAACACATTCTCTAGAAGAAAGGTAGCCTATTTACTAAATGGTGCTGGAAAAACTGGCTGTGCACAAGCCAAAGATTAAAATTGGATGCATATCTTTCACCAAACAGTGAATTAAATTCAAAATGGTTCAATGACCTAATAATAAAAAAGAAATATTAAATCTGCTGGAAGTTAGAACAGGTAATGCTCATGAAGACATTATTTTAGGCAAATACTTTATGAATAGAACCCCAATCACACAGGAGTTATCACAAAGAATCAACAACTGGGATCTAATCTTATTAAAAAGTTTTGCACACCAATATAACCGACCAACAGAGTAAAACATTCGCCAGCTGTTCTTCAGACAAATGATTTCTATGGAGAACATATAAAGAACTCAAAAAAATCAGACCTCCCAAATTTAAAGACCCAATCAAAAATCGCACTTTAGATCAATAACACACCCTTCTCAGATGAAAAAAAAATGCAAATAAATACATAGAAAGATGTTCAATCTCACTGGTCATTTGAGAGATGCAAATTAAAACAACACTGAGATTCCACCTGGTCTGAGAAAAAATGGCTATTTTCAAGAAATCAACAAAAAGGAGAGGCTGTGGGGAAAAGGGAACTGTTCTGCACTGCTAATTAGAGTGCAGATTGCTGCAACCACTCTGGAAATTAATGTGGAGGTTCCTCAAAACACTAGGATTGGAGGCTCCATTTCCTTTCTGGTTATCTTCCCAGAAGAATTAAAAGCATCATAACATAGCATTATATGTTCACTTATGTTTGTTTTAGCACAATTCGTAAGAGCTAAATCTTGGAAACAACCTAAATGGCCATCAACTGTGAAATGGACAGAAGTGTAGCATTGGCCCACAGGGAACATCCTGGGAGCAGCAGCTAAGAGCTAGAGCTGCTCAGGAGAGCTAGTCCAGCCCTTTGCCCACAGAGAACATTGCAGGATGGCAGCTGAGAACTGGGGCTGCTCAGGATAGCTAGGCCCACCATTTGCCCTCAGGGAACAGTGCAGGGACCAGTGGCAGAGGGCGTCAAGTGCCTGGGTCTGCTGCTGCTTGGCCCACCCCTCTGCCAGGAACAATTATGAAGTCTGCCAAAGGCCTGAGCTGCCTGGGACCACATTTGCTGGACCTTCCATGCCACCAGGAACATTGCACTACAGTGGACTACCATGCTGGCATGATGAGAGGCCCAGGAACCCCTCACCCAAACAGAAGACCTCATCAGGCCTCAGTCAGTGTGGTGAGATTGCCCCATAAAACAGAAGTCTGCAGTGGGTAAATAGGGGCAGAAGTGAAATTCCCTCCAAGTGTAAGACCTTAGCTAAACTGGCAAAAGAGTGGGTAACACACCCCCTCACACAGAGAACATCAGACAGGTTGAGGAGTGCGCCAATATTGCCCTGCCCAAATTTAGAGGAAATTAAAAGGATTTATGAGACCCCCAGTGACACAGTAGGCCCTCAGCTGACACAAACACTATAGCCAGGGAGACCTGGTGACCTGCCACAACCTGAAAATATCACAACAGCAGGAACTAAGAGTTGCCCTACATCAATACTCCTGGGCTAGTTAGCCCAGAAAGACTATAGGACTCACCCAAGAGGCATGGTAGGAGGAATTCAGGAGACTATATCTCTTCATGCTGCTACCCAGCAATTTGACAAACATCAAACACACAGTAGAACCCTGAAACCCACACTGCAGAAAGTTGTGACTGTTGGAATAGAAAGACCAGAAATTTACCCAAAAGGTGAAATTGACTAAACAAAAAGGCAAAATGCAATCCTGAACATCTAGTCCATCAGGGGCAAGTGCAGTCTATAATGAAATAGAGAACCATAAAATTCATGCACCAGAAATTTCTGAAAAGATAACAAATGAAGTAAAGAAACAAACCCATAAGGCTATAGAGGAACTCAAACTAGAAATAATGTCTCATGTAAACACAAAAGTAACAACCTTAGTAAATGAGCTGCTCAACATAGCTAAAGAAGAAATAGATAAGAAACTACAGAAACATGGGAAATTGACTGAAACTTTGAATGAACAATCCAGAAAACAAGCAAAATCTA
>PVJX010028917.1:0-23428 GCA_004027295.1 Dolichotis patagonum | reverse complement strand
GATACCATTTTTAAAAAGAAAATGCAATTACATAATGACTAATATTGCGCACCTATTTATATTCCAATTATTTGAATATTTTATCCAGCTTGAAACTTTACTATGAAGTCACAGAGAATAACCAATGTGTTTGTTATGTATTAGAGACGTATCACTGCTTCTCAGGGTATGATCTGTGGACCGTCTGGGCCATGGAATGCTTGTTAAGAATACAGAGTCCAGGGCCCCAGTGCAAGCCACCTGCATCAAAGTTATGGTGGGGCTTCAGGGTATCAGTGTATAACAGGCTCTGCTAGTGATTCAGAACACACTAGTGACTGAGAACCACTAAGCCGGGGGATGAAAAAGAGAAAAACAAAGCAAAGCTTAAAACCAGAAGTTGTGTTGGCTTAAAGCTGATTGAGAACGTAATATAATATTTTTATTATCAATGATATTAGCAAATATGCACTGATTATTTTTTTCTTTTTTCTTTTGCTGCTGGGTATCAAACTCACAGCCTCATGCTCTAATGCTTGCCAGGCAAGTGCTTGTACCACTGAGCTGTATATCCCCCACTGATTCTTTTATGCTCATAATTTAGTTAGTGTTCCTCTTCCTAGATTCCTTAACCTCCACTAACTCTATCCAGGTTGTTACTTGTAGCTCTTGGTACTTTTGTTAGCTTTTAAGCCTGACAAAATCATCTTCAGATCACTGGCAGGCCGTGGGAACTCCCATCACGAAGGCTGCCTGCTAATGCAGTGTGCTTTCCTGATTGTGATTGCAGTTACATTTTATCTCAGACAACTGTACTGTTGATAACTCGGGAAAAACAGGAATTATTTGAATAAAGTATTGCTGCTTTGCAAAGATATAATCTTTGTAAAGAGCATAAGTAACAATTGTGAACATTAAGATGTGACTATCTTTTCCTTTCCATGTCCTTATTGAAGGGAGATAGTGAACAAATTATTACATTGGGAATATTTTATTCATAAGATCTGGCAAAAAATCAAGTCTTGCAAATTTTTGGAACTATATATTGCCTGTTTAATATATTTCTTTTCTGATATTACTTAACATTTAAAAAGCTTTCTATCTATTATCATTTCAATTGGATAATGTTTTGTCAGTTTTTTCCTGATTGTTATTTGATGCTAGCTGAATTAAAAAAAAAATGACACTGACCTTACTGAAAGAAATATTCCAGCAAAAAAGTCAAAATGGGTCAAAGATTTAAATATTAAGACAGAAGCATTAAATCTGCAGTAAGAAAGAATAGGTAGAACTCTTGAAGACATGGATGTAGGCAAAGACTTCATAAAAAAAAATCTCTACTGCACAAGAAATACTACAAAGAATCAACAACTGGAATCTCATCTTATTAAAAAGCTTTTGCACAGTGAAAGATATCAGCAACAGAGTGCAAAGACAAGCCACAAACTGATAGAAAAAATCTTAGCTTGTAGATTTCAGACAAAGGACTAATATCTAGAACATACAAAGAACTGAAAAAAAATCAGATCCCCCAAATTTATAGGCTCAATGCATCTGAAATGAATAGACACTTCTCAGAAGAAGTACAAATGGTAAACAAACACATGAAAAAGTATTCAACATCACTGATCATTTGAGAGGTGTAAAGTAAAACAATGTGGAGATTTCGTCTCAATCCAGAAAGAATGGATATTATAAACAAATCAACCAATAACAACTACTGGCTGGTCTATGGGGAAAAAGAAGTGCTTCTCCAGTGTTGGTGGGAGTGTAAACTGGTTCAATCATGGTTGAAATCACTGTGAATATTGCTCAAAAAACTAGGACTAAAGGTTCCATTTGACTCAGCTATTCCCCTTCTTGGTATCCTCCCAAAAGAATTAAAAGAATCGTACTACAGCGACATATGTGCACTCACGATTATAGCAGCACAGTTTGTAATAGCTAAAACCTTCCTGGTTCAGTTTTGGTAATTCATATGTATTTAGGAATGTATGCATTTCTTCTGTATTCTTGAAATTATTGCCATAGATAATTGCAAAGTAGTTGGTAATAACCTGAATTTCGGCACTGCCTGCTGTGATTGTACTTTTTTCAATTCTAATCGCACAAATTTGGGTCTTTCCTCTCTTCTTTTCATAAGATTGACTAAAGTTTGTTGGTTTTCTTTATTCTTTGGACAAACTAATGTATTGACCCATTATATTCTTTTATTAGTCTTGATTTCATTGATCCCTACACTGATCTTTATAATTTTCTTCCTTGAATTAGCTTTGAGTTTTGATTGCTCTTGTTTTTCTAGGTCCTTGTGGTGCACCATTAGGTTATTTGGGCTCGTTCTCTCCATCCCCCCTCTCCCAGACAGGGTCTCACTATGTATTTCAGACTGGACTTGAGTTTTCTATGTAACCCAGGCTAACGTCAAACTCACACAAATCCTCCTGACTCAGCTTCCTGAGTATTAGGATTACAAGTGTGCACCACCATGCCTGGGTCATTCTCTCTCTCTCTCTCTCTCTCTCTCTCTCTCTCTCTCTCTGTCTCTCTGTTTTTCTCTTTGAGACAGGGTCTCCCTCTGTAATTCAGGTTAGTCTTAAACTCACTATGTAGCTCAAGCTGACCTCAAACTCATAATAATCCTCTTGCTGCAGGCTCTTGAGTGCTGGGATCATAGTTGTGTGCCACCATGTTTGGCACATCCTCTTTTTTTGATATGGTCATTCCAGTTATGAACTTACCTTTTAGGGTTGCTTCCATCATGCCTTGTAAATTCTGCTATGTTGTATCAGAATTATTTATTCTAGGAACTGCTTCAAATAATGAAATATATTTCATTTCACATATATTAATAATTGTAATTTCTTACTGTTGTAATATTCAGACTGTTTTATTAGGTATATTATCTGGTTAGTTATAGCTTCTGTGAGGTTGCCAAATACCAAATTTTTCTGGTTATCTCCTCCATTTTCCTTTCAAATAACTCAGTTACATGGCTTTTGTTTTCCTTTCCTTTGATGTCCCAGGAATCAGCATTGGAATAGTTGTGAGTTTTTGAAGGCATTTTCATGCTTTTATTCTCATGTTTTTGCCCGTGTGTGTGTGTGTGTGTGTGTGTGCTCGCGCGCTAAGGCTTTCAGGTTGATTATAGTGGAAAGGCTTGTTGTCAGTGTGGAGATTTCCTTAGTTAACATCTTCTCAGTGATGACTTCTGGGCATGACTTAGTGCTACCTTTGCCTCTGTCCTAGCAAAAAAAATCTTATTGTAAAAAAATTTAAAATCTCTTGCATTTCCTCTACTTAACACAGACAAATAAATTCACCTTTTGAGTTTTGCTTCATAGTTTTTTTTATTGTGATTAAGTGTGCATGACATAAATATTACAATTTAAATCATTTTTAATTGTGCCATTGAGTGGCACTAAGTACACTTGCAATGTTACATAACCATCACTATTTCTAGGATGAAAGAGTCTTAATTTTTTTTTTTGAGACAGGATCTCACTCTGTAGTCCAGGATGCCCTTGAACTCACTGTGTAGCCCAACCTTATGGTGATCAATCTTCCTCTCTCAGCCCCCTGAGTGGTGGAATTACAGTGCATGCCACCACATCTGGCTTAAAAAAAACTCTCATATTTCAAGATCAATTTAACCCTCTTTGTTGCACCAGGAGAATCATAGCGGAACCAAGATGGATGGGAACAGGGGATTAATGTTCACCATCTCTGATTCATGTTAATACATAGGCTTAGGGAGTACATAGATAGCAGAATTTCCTGCACTGTTTTAACACATTCTCTGCCTTCCTCTTTTCCTATCTTGCAACAAATTCAAATGTTCAGCTATTAAAAGGTCAAATGTTATGGTTATGCCACACTTCCTAACTATAGCATTTGGTTTATTTATTTTTCTTCTATACATTATTTTTGGTATTCTTTTTAAAAGTAATCTCTGTTAGTTGATCAAAAAGAACAGCTTGTGTTTTTATTATTTGATTTTTTGATCATTTTTTATGCCCAAATCTTGTAATCTCAACAATTACTTTGAAGATAACAATATACAATATATTAATTAGTGTCAATTTCCTATTATTCCTTCATAGCTGGCTTCTGGTTGTGTTGGGCCAATAAGGGGGCAACAGCAAGAGCGAGGGAGGGAGAAATGAAAGAAATAACTATCTTTTCTGCCCCAATCATGCTGCACCTGGGCACTGGTCACATTCTTCTATGAAGATCTTGCCCTTTCTGTGAGTGCTTGCTATAGCTCCACAGGTTTCCCTAAACAATTCCACTGTTGCTTCTTTTGACTCATGCGTCGTAACGGCTTTTGCTACTAGTAGACTTGAGCTGTTGGATCTCCACATATATTTTCTCTCAGTTCTGTTATAACCTTCTAAATCATATCTTCACTCATCTCTCTCCATGTACCATTTCTGAGTGTGTTATGCATTTTCTACTGGGACCCCAACCCTTAGTCACTTGTGCAGAGTTAGTACACTACCATTAAGTTCAAACTTCATGAATCTTCCAAGACACTGGTACCCTGGAGGAAAAATACCTCTCCATTCTTAAAAACATTTAACCATTAAGATACAAAGCAAAGGATGTGAGGCACAATACAATGAATTCTCATGAATCTAAAGAGAGAAAAATATCAATATTGCAAAATCTTACTTTTAAATCTTTACATATACTCACTTGAGTTTTTGAGGTGAGGCGATGTACCATGACCTACTTTGTTCCCAACAGGCTTACTTCCAAAGGGAGACATGCCACACTGGGCACTTAAAAAGTCAGTATTGTAGTGAGTATGCATGCATGTAGCTGAGAAAGATATATTTGAAATGGGCTTTCAGGAATGATAGCTGACCCAGCAGGAATGCCATTTAAGTAGTTGCTGTTCTCTAAGCTACTAGGTGTGAGTTGAATGCACAGGTTTTGGAATGGGACAAGCATGCTTTTGAATCTTGACTCACTTTGTTATTCAATTCCTCAGTGACCTTGAAGGAGACTTCAAAAAAACTCTTTGGAGACAAAGGCTCCTTCTCCATGGCAAAATGTGACTAAGAAGGCATGGTGAATACAGTGTATAATGTTATGTATTGGAGCATTCGCACTGAAATCTAGCAGGATAAATGAAATATTTAGGCTGATAAATATCATGCAAAGTGAAATGCCATAATGGTGTCAGAACCTTAAGCACTAGACTAGTAAGGGCTGTTTTAAGGGAATGGAAGAAAGGACCTTAGGACTGCCCACCTCTGACTCAGGGGAGGAGACTGATAGGTCTACACTAAAAGTCCTAGTTCAAACCAGATTCCTCATCCCAATTTAAGTTGTCATCTCTACACTGCATCACTTCTCAGCCTTATTCCAGTTCAAAGTGGAATTATAGAAATACTAAGTATAAGCTCAGTTTTCTTTATTTTTCCTTTTAAGTTTTATGAAGTAGAGCACATTGTGTGGATGAGATAGCCCAGATAAGCAAATGAGTTTATTGTTGGTATGACCATGTCAAAGTGGTTGTCAGTGTTCTCCCATAGGTTGAGTAGAGTAGACAAGAACATAGGCTCTGAAATGCTCCCTAGGTTCAAATTTCAGACTTATTATTTACTGTGTATTATTATCCTTAGCTTTAAAATAAGAATCATGATAACAAACCTTATGGGTTTGTGAAAGAATGAAATGAAAATCTAGGACAGCATCTGTGACTATATCTACCCTTTCAACTGTTTGTTACAATCTCCCCACACTAGAATGTAGTCTTGTAGAATGAAGGCAAATTTCTAGTATATTTTTTCTCCCATGTCTCTTCTTTGCTAAGGAGAAAGTCAGTTACATAGAAAACTTTAAATTAATATTTTTTGAATGAATGAATGAATAAATAAATATGTAGATTTTGTTATTTTGTCTTACTAAATTTGGAGGGTATATGATCAGTTTTGTGTTGGTAAAACAAAATGACTGAGAGAGCTGACTTATGAAGAGAAAAGGTCTACCTTGACTCATGGCTCAGAAAGCTCCTAAACCATGACTGAGTGATCATGAGAGAAGTAAACAGTGGATCAAACTGGTCACCTCCTGGGCCAAGAAGCAAAAAAGAAGAGAAAGAGTCTGAGGCCCCAAAGTCCTTTTCAAGTGCTGGCTTCAAGTGACCTAGAAATCTCCCATATCCTACAGGTTCCACTACTTCCCAATAGCATGATCTTGGGCAACAAGACCTTGCCATAGGGACATTTGAGGGCTTTTATCCAAGCTATAATGGAGGTAAAATGAAAATCTCAATGTTACATAAAGCCTTTGTCCTTTTCTCAAACCTCCCTATGCAGTAGCTATTTAAAGATTCTCTCATTGATGGGGAGAACTTTAGGATGTACACACACTCATTCATTCATTCATTCATCCATTCAAGAAATAGCTAATGGTAACAAGTGATGGAGATAAAAAAGATGACTAAAACTCTGTTTCTGCCCTCTAAGTAAAAAGATTATTTGTTACATGCAAGCACCCTTTCAGTGTTGTTGGTATCAAGGTTGAGGCACGCATTGGCAAGAGATGACATTGGAGAAGTAGGCAAGGGCCATATCATGGAGGATTTGTCAGGCTGGTTTTCCTATAAGCAGTCCCTTTATACCAGATTGAGGTACAAACGATTCATTAAGAAGGGCTTCTAGAAAAAGCTGACAAGAGAATGGGAGAATAGTTTAGAGAAGAGGAAGAATTCAAATATACTAGCCATCATCCACGGTGGTTTCCAGGAAGTGGAAATCTCCACTTCCTGGTTCGTTTTTTGTAGTTCCCTCCATTTGTACCAGGGATGATATGTGCACCCAGTGACATATAGAAGAAGAGGTTGCATGCTGATTCTGAGATTAGGTTTTGTTTTGGGTGATTTTCTACTCATTTCTTAGCTTTCTTATTCTCTTTTCACTTGCTTTGAGAGAAGACAGAAGCTCTGTAGAAAAGTCCATCTGAAGGTCCTTGTCAACAATCAAATGAGTGATCTTGAAAGTATATAGAAAGTATATAGATTCTCCATTCCAATTGGATGACTGCAGCTCTATCCTTGCTGCAATCCTATAAGTGACCCGAACAAAAATGCTTCCATACTCCCAACCCTTAGATGCTATATGAGCTAAAGGATGTTTGTTTTGAGACACTAATTTTGCATAGATTTTGTTATGTAGTCATTGATAAAGAAAAAATATACCAAGTAAGGTTATAATTGAAGGTAAGGTGCAACCTTAACTTGATCCTCTGGGGAGCTCTGAACTGTGCTATAGTTCAGAGTTTGTCCTTGAACCAAGGGATCTGCAATTTAACTGTACACAGGGCAATCCTCCAAAATGATCTAAGGTGTGAGCCCAAGCTTCTACACTGTCCACTCCTTAAGCTTCACCTAGTTTTGGACTTTATAGGTGATACGAAGCCATTGTTGGATTTCAAGCAAGGACATTATATATATATATATATATATATATATATATATAATGTCTTGAGAGACAAAGATGACATTTTGAAGCTGACAATTTAGAGGACAGATGCCCATGCCTTCAAGGTGGAAATGGATGCAAGACACATTTGTTGGCAGAGTCACCAAGTTAGTGATGAAGAATTGAGGCAAGGAAGAGAGCTGAGTTTGGGATACTTCCCAGGTTCTTGGCATGAATATAAGAGAGAGGGAAAGAGATGGGGGAAGAGAAGAGAAAGGTAGGATACATTTAAATAGGGAAGAAGAACTCTAAGTTCTAAGGAAAAGGTAAATGAAATTCTGCATTCGAGCACCACAGGCCTTAAGTTCTGCTTTCTCCCTCTATTTCTTCTCCGCATTCATTGTCAGTAAATATTTACTCCAAGAAATTTGCTAATGCTTCAAGAGTTTCAATAATTATCTGGCCAATTTTCCTATCTTAATTTATGACAACATTAGATATGTAAGCAAATAATTTTAATTCTACATGATAAGGTCTGTTAACTTTGGAAAATAGAAATTTTCTTATTTACATCATTTACCTATATTCTTCCTTTCTTCCATCCTGTTAATTTCCTATCTCATTTAGTTTTTCTCTTCTTCTGTCCCTTATCTTTTTTCATCTCCACTTTACTGTACTCCATTAATTTCCTGGGTCATTTAACACCTTGGCTAAAAGTTTCTTTGTGTCTTGCCTTTGTTTTATATTCCCAGCTCTGCCACCATTGCTGTGTTACCTAACTCGACAGTACCTATAGAAAGCTTTTCTATGAATCAAACTCTTTGTGCGTGTCTGCATTGATTGACTGAGAGGCTGGTGCCCCGAAATGTAGAATTTGATATTTAGTCACATATGGCTTATGGGGGTTAGAATGTCCTGTGTCTCAGGTGTTCAAATAACAAGGTGTTTAGGTTTCAGAGAATTATCACTCCTTAGCAGATATGCATAGTTCTTAGTGATCTTCATTAACTAATGGATTTCTCAGCTCCAAGTCCCCCTGGACCCTCAGGACTCTGCTTGTGTTCCAGGTAGCTAGCCAGATGCGCATGCCTGTGGTCCTCCTGGGGAAGCAGGCGCAATGCAGGTAATGGGATTGGCAAAAAGTACTGTAGGAACTAATCTTTTCTCAGCAGGCTTCTTTCCTCCAGCCTTGTTTGTTAGCATGGCCTCAAATGTCCCTTCTTTCCTATATCCTACTTGCTGCTATCCTATGCCTATCTAGATCTGTCCACATTGTCCAAGCAACTTAATGTAAACTGATGAAAGAATTATGGGTGAACTGCAACCCCATTTGGGTTCAGAAGGGAAGATGCCTTTAATTCCTAGCGCTTTAGTAACCTTCAACCTGAAATGAATGTTGAAGCCTGGGTAAAACACAAAAGCTCCAACTAACAGTTTGTAACCTGGTTGCTAATTAGGTCTAGATTACTCTCTGTACTTTCTTGTCTCCTCTAGATCACCTAGTATTTCTCTAATGTGTTCATTAAAGCAAAACTATCAGCTTTATCTTCCTGTCGCAGGTAATAACAGGAGACACTACTTTGAGCCGAGAGGATTTTTGCTCTAAGAAAAATCTTTCTAAATCTTTTAAGTTAGACTCCAGCTTTTAGTAGACTTGGCAGATGGGCAGTTTCTTCCTTGCATCACCTTCCTCATTCTCTTTCTAATCATTTCGGCTGAGAATGGTGGGCTAAGACCTTGCTGTTTAGCTTGATGTAAAACACTAACAATTTGTTTGAAAATTTTAAAAGTGAGTATGGAAGCAGCACATGAGTGACTTGTTCACTCCCATATCTGTGTATGAGCTTCAAGTGAGATGGGGTAGTAGAGTCAGTTCTGATCGGTCTTCAGGTAGTAATGAGTTGTCAGTACTATTCTCATGTCATAAGTGGGATCAAAGAGCTAGGTTGTAAGTTTACTGCTTTACAAAGTATCTGGAATGTCTCCCTCATTTTCATTTTTAACTTGGGAGTGTGATTTCGAGGACTACCTACTTCTTTACCATTTTTATTTTATTCCTTTGCAAATATTCTTTACCACAGTGATTTGTGTTCCCTATAAATTTCCAGATCAAATGTCATTTGAGGCTGCACTCTTCAGAAAGCTTGACTCTTCTGGATGTTCAAATTGACTGACTCATGTGTCTGGAAGGTGATACTGTCAGATGAGAATTTGGCTTGAGTTGGCATAAGACTCAGATCCTAGGACGTCCTTGTCTGATTCCCTGAGTGTGCTTTCACTGTTCTGAAGACTGAGGTAGATCCACCACACTTCCAATATATAACAATGACTTAAGAATAGGGTCACTGCAATGGACTCTCCAGCTCAAGAATGGAACTATTAAATATATACGTCTCCCATGGGTTTTGTAGCAATTCGGTAATCCACTCAGACCTCGTTATCAATTCCTTAATTAGGAATCAGTTCTATAATTGAAAGTTGTTCTCCTTGACTCTCATTCTCCCACTGGACATCTTCTTCTTCTTTTTTTTTTTTTTTTTACTAAGTTTATCAGTATAATTTACATATACATAATGGTTACATCCATCATAGGGAATTCATACTTATAAATGATATATACTGGTTACTCTTTCTTTTCAATCGCCACATATCTTTTTATATCCATTTACTTTATATATTTATATGTTTTATACATCTATATATTTTTCTAAATTTATACATCTATAGCATTTTATATATATGCTATCTATGTTTATGTATAATTTGGGAATTAGTAGACAATGTATAGTTGGACTTGCTTTTTTGATCCACTCTGAGAATCTCTGCTTGTTAATTGGTGTATGTAAATCAGTAGACCATTGATGCCCAAAATGATTATCGACATGAACTGCATAAAAAGAACTGCAGTAAATAGACATCAAGTAATATGTTGGTGTCTTAGTCATTTTCTCATTACTGGGACACAATACCTGACATCTACAATTTAAAAAGGGGACAAAATTTTTGCTCATCGTCTCTAGAGGATTCAGTCCCTAGCTGGCTGACTGATAGACAGGAAGGACATAGTAGGAGGGTCTGGCCAAGGAAAGCTCTTCATGTCACCATGGCCAGGAAGCATGAAGAGAATGGAAGAGCTGAGAGGGAGATGACCCTCCCCAGCTCTTGCCTCAGTGTCCTGTCTCTTCCAACCAGACTCCTCCCCCAACAGCACATTCAGCTATGAATTCAACAGTGAGTTAATAGATGGATGAGTATAGTGCCCCTGCTATCCAATCAGCTGTCAAAAATCTCACCTCTGAACACATGAGGCTTTGTAGAAGGGAATTCTAGATCTAAACTGTAACAGGGGCCAAGGTATGAGGGAGAGGAGGTTTTCTATAGTCTTATAATTAGGCCTCAGGTTTTACATAATCCTATACCTCTGGACTGTGAACTTCACTAATTTTTTTAAAAGAGGAAAATAAAAACAATAAAAATACAGAATTTCAAAAACAAGAATAAACATTGACAAAGGTTAATATATTGCATATTATCTTTAATGTAGTTGCACTGATTACAAGATATACACATGAATAATTGATCAAACAATATAAGCAATATAAGCACAGCTCTCTCCAGAAAACTAAGAGAAATCAGTAGTATAATTCTCTTAGCTATCTTCTGTACACATATATAATTTTTTTCCTTTCCCTTACTTCTTTTATCCTTTGATCCACTCCAGTTATTCTTTACTTTGGGGCCGTTTCTTTCCCTTTAAAAATTCTATTGCATACTTTGGGTCTTATTTATTGTTTCACTTTCTTACACTAGGGAGATGATATTTACACATGAGAGTCTGATTTATTTCACTTACGAGTATGGATTCTAGTTGCATACATTTACCTATAAAAAACCTCAAGTTTATCTTTCTTTATAGCTGAGTAATACTCTGTTATATAAAGATACTACATCTTTTTAACCCATTCCTCAGTTGATGGGCATTTGGTTTGTTTCCAAGATTTAGCTATTACAAATTGTGCTGCTATAAATAAGGGTGCACATATATCACTGTGATATGATGTTTTTAATTCATCTGAAAAAAAACACAAAGGAGAAAAACCGGATAGGATGAAATCTCTAATCCTAGTTTTTTGAAGAATCTCCACACTGATTTCCACAGTGGTTGTCCCAGTTTACATTCCCACCAATGGTGGAGAAATGGCCCTTTTTCTCCATAGCTTTGCCAGCATTTGTTGTTGGTGGTTTTCTTGATGATAACCATTCTTTCTGGGATGAGATAGAATCCCAGTATTTTAATTTGCATTTCTCAAATGATCAATGATGCTGAACATTTTTTCATATGTTTATTTCTTCATCTAAGAAGGGTATATTCATCTCTGATGCCCAATATTGGATTAGGTTTTTGAATTTGAGTCTGAGTGTTTCCAGTTTTTTATATATTCTAGATAGAATTACTTTGGGGCTGTTTCTTTCCCTTTAAAAAGCCTATTGTATACTTTGGGTTGGATAAAATTTCTCCTTTTCTGTTCACTCTGTTGGTGATTTCTTTTGACCTGTAAAAACTTTTTAATCAGATGACATACCAGTTATTGATTTGTGAAGTACTTCCCATGCAGTTTGGTTTTCACTCATGAATTCTCTGTGTACCCATATATCTTCAAGATTCATCTTAGTTTTTTTTGTTTGTTTTTGGTACTGGGGATCGAACTCGCGACTGTGTGCTTGCAAGGCAGGCGCTTATGCTACTGAGCTAAATCCCCAGCCCCATGTATTCAAGATTTCTATCTACTTTGTCTTCCAGCAGATTTAGTACTTCTGTTTTAATATTTAGGTCTTTGATCCATTTCAACTTTAATTAAGTGCATGGCAGTTGACGTGGGTCTAGCTTTAGTCTTTGGCATGTGGAAAGCCAATTTTTCAAGCACTATTTTTAAAAGAGGTTTTCTTGCAGTGAATATGTTTTTGCCTCTTTGTCAAAGATAAAGTGACTCAGGGTGGTTATAGCTGTGTTTGCATCTACTAATCTGTTCCACTGATCTTCAAATCTTTTTTGACAGTACCATGCTGATTTTATCACAGTAGCTTTGTAGTATAATTTCAAGTCAGGGATTGCAATTCCACCTGCCTTGCTTTTGTTGCTCAGGATTACCTTTGCCATTCTAGGTCTCTTCTGTGTCCAAATGAATTTTAGGAATGATTTCTCTAGATTTGTGAGGTATGCTAATGGTATTTTGATTGGAATTGCATTACATCTCTGTAATAATTTTGGAAGAAAGGCCATTTTCACAATGTTTGTTCTTCCTATCCATGGGAGTTTCTGGTATGTTTTTTCATCCTCTTTTTCAGAATGTTGTAATTTTCAGTGTATAGAGCTTTTACTTCCTTTGTTAGATTGTGTCCTAAGTATTTAATTTCTCTCTCAGTAAGTTTATTATTCATGAATAAGAATGCTATTGATTTTTGAGTGTTGGCTTTATATCCTTTTATTTCTCTCTCATGTCTAATTGCTCTGGGTAATGTAACAAGAAGTATATTGAATAGGAATGATGATATTGGACATCCTTGTCTTGTTCCTGATTTTAGATTGAAAGCTTTTGGTTTTTGTCCATTTATTATGATGTTGGCTGATGGCTTGTTATAGATGGCTTTTATCTGATTGAGGCAAAGACCATCTATTCTGATTTTCTGTAGGGTTTTTAATCATGAATGAATGTTGAACTCATGAAATGCTTTTTATTTATCTATTGAGATGATCATGTGATTTTTGTCTTTGTCATTGTCTCTATTGATATGGTACATTATGTTTACTCATTTGCATATGTTGAACTATTTCTGCATTCCTATAATATACAAGCTTACTGATGATTTGCTGCATTCTGTTTGCTAGTATTTTACTGAGGATTTTTGTATTTATGTTAATTAGGGAGATTGGCCTGTAGTTGTTTTTTAGTTGGCTCTTTCTCTGATTTTGGTATCAGAGAAATATTTGCCTCCAGGAATGAGTTAGGGGGAAGTGTTTCCCTTTCTATTTCATGAAAGAGTTTGAAGAGTATTGTTATGAAATCTTCTCTAAATTTCTTATAGAATTCAGACATGAATCCATCAGGACCTGAGATTTTCTTTTTTCAGTAAGTTTGCAATTAATTTTTTAATTTCATTAACTGATATTGGGTTATTCAAAATTTTTATATCTTCTTGATTCATCTTGGTAATTAATTCATAGATTTTTAGGAATCTATTTCTTTCATGTTTTCTATCTTATGTGACTAAAAATTTTCAATGTAGGAACTGATGGTTTGAATTTCCATGAGATCTGTAATGATTTCACCCTTTTCATTCCCTATTGCATGAATTTGTGTTTTTTGTTTTCCTTTCTTGATAAGGTTGATTAGGGGTTTATTGATTTTGTTTAGTCTGTCAAAGAACCATCTGCTCAAAAACAATTCTTTGTATTGTTTTCTCAGTTTAAATTGTGTTAAATTTCTGTTCTTATCTTATAATTTCCTCCCTTCTGTGGGCTTTGGGCCTGAATTGCTCTTCTTTTTCTGGAAGTTTCTTGGGTAGCACATTGTTGTTTATTTGTGCTGTTTTTCTTTTGTGGGAATTCACCACTATAAATTTCCCTGTTAGGAATGCTTTCATTGCATCCCACATGTTTCTGTAAGTTTGCATTTTTGTTTGTAGGTATTGTTTGACTTATTTTTCAATTTCACCTGTTTTTACCCCATGGATTTTCAGGAGAGTGTAATTTATTTTCCATGTGTTTATGGGGTTTTTGTGGTTTCTTTTGCCACTGATTTCCAGTTTTATTGCACTATGGTCACATAATATGCATGAGATAATTTCAATTCCTTTGCATTTACTTAAGCATGTTATATAGGCTCGTATTTGGACTGTTTTAGAGAAAGTCCCATGTGCAGCTGAGAAGAATGTGTATTCTTATGTTTATAGGTGGAACACTATAAATGTCTACTAAGTTCATTTGCTCACAGGTTTGGTTCAGATCTGTTATTTCTTTGTTAAGTTTTTTTTTTGTTTTTGTTGATCATTTTTGTGATGATGGAGTATTTCAGTCCCCTGCTACAGTTGTGTTATTGCTTATGTTTTTTATGTCTAGTAATATTTGTCTTAAATTGTTGTGTGTTCCCGCATTTGGCATATATATTTATGATTACTTTTTTCTGTTGAATTTTTCCCCTAACAGATAGGTAGTGACTTTCTTTATCTCTTTTGATCATTGCTGGTTTGAACTTTACATTGTCTGCAAACAGAATAGCTACCTCTTTTATTTTCTGGGTTCCTGTTGCATGGAATACTGTTTTCCATCCTTTGACTTTTAGTCTATGAATTTGTTTTTGAGTTTCTTGTATATGGCATATTGTTGGCTCTTGTTTCTTGATCCATTCTGCCAATGTGTTTCTTTTGATTCATTAATTGAGGCCATTTACATTGATGGTTATAAGTGATGCGTGTTGGATTGCACAAGTGTTTGTTATATTCCCTCTTAGGTGTAACAGGATGGCACTTTAGTGGTCTGCAGTTGGGAAAGTCTGTTTTCCTACATGTAAGGATAAAATGGCCTAGAGTTGTGCATTTCTTTTCCCTGAGCTCGTTTAGTCTTTGATAAGAAATCACCAGTTTACACTCTGATTATATTGTTTCTCTTGATAAACTTTATTAAGAGCAACAGAATTGGAGATACAGCACAGCAGCATAAGTGCCTGCTTGGCAAGAAAGTTCCTGAGTTCAATTCCCAGTACCTCCTCCCCCCAAACCAATAGAATACTATAGTATAGTTCAAAAATGGCTTTTTATCTTCCTTCTACCAGAAGCATGAAGATATTTTTTTCTACCTATTGTGAGAAACTGACTGAGCTCTCAAAGACAAAACTTACAATATCATGAGGGACTCCTGGGTTCCCTCAGAATTTTTAATTCTCATATTTGCTCACACCGAGCACAGAAATATTGCTGATTATGTTTTCAGTTTTCTAATCCTGGTAATGGTTCACATAGTAACTTCTGCTCATGAACCTTGGCTCTAGTAATCCTGTCTGATTTTTCTGTGTTGGAGACAGTACTTTTCCCTGCATCCTTACATGTTTTACAGATCCAAGATGAGTTGTTATTTTATATAGCATGTTGGAACTTTTACTTTTTGTTAGAATGGAATGGCAACTTCTAAGCTCCTTACATGAAGAACTGGAAACCAGAAGTTCTATTTTTATATTCCAGACATTTAAGCTTTCTGATGAGAAATTCTCTTTGTGAGTCAAGCATTCAGAATGGTCTTCACTAGTGGTTCTCATGAAATTGTAGTCTGAAATTGCAGAATTGCACCTACTGCAGTGATCAAGAAAACTAACCATGGTAGATGTTCAAGATTACTCACCTGTATGGCTATGAGATGATGTTGCCTGTTATCTCAGTGCAGATAATTGGTTGAATGCCGGCACAGCGGGTCCCCCAGATGGCTGGAGCTTCCTCACAGCCTCAGGTCAGTCAAACCTCTCAATTCTCCAACCCAAGTATTTCAACAAAGTAAAAGCTACATCGTTCTTTTGGAGAGACATAGCTTCCGAAGTTACATAACATTACTTTCCTCACATGTTATTGGTTACAGGTGAATTGCAAGTTACACAGATTCAAGGGGAAGGGACGTAGATTCAACTTCCCTACAGAAAAATTCTCAAGGAATTTGAGAACACATTTAAAAATTTTCCTGATATTTAAGAACACTGATTTAGTTAATTTAATTCATGCTAAATTGTAAGGTGAATTATTTTCCTGAAGATTATGAGTCAGTGAACTATGTAAACAAGAGTGCACAAGGCAAGATCCTGGATGTATCTCATTTTTATAAATCAAAAGAAAAGACCAGGGTTGGCAAACATTTTCTGTAAATGTACAGCCTATAAATATTTTATAAATGTTTTGCAGGCCATATGGTCTCTGTCATAGCTACTCTACAATTATAGTGCAAACACAGGTATAGACAATACTTAAACAAGTAAGCATAGCTGTGTTTCAATAAAACTTTATTCAGAAAAATAAAGAGTGAGCCAGATTTGTCAGTTTTGTGGTCTCTGGACAAATTTGAATTCTGGGTTAACCATGAAAGGGGAAATCCTCAATGGGATATATCTAAATGTCTTGATGTAATTCTGATCTGTGTCCATTCTAGAGCATTTCCCATGTTTTCTGAAGTTGTATAACTTAGGGTTTGAAGCTAATCTTGAACTTCCTTTGTAATTAAAGCCCTAAACACTCAGTGACTGTTCAGTTTTGGCTGGTGGACAAGAATATCAGTCTTACCAGCAGGTTCTTGATGAATCTTTTGAAGTCATGCTTAGGGAAGACCATGGAGCAGGAAATGTCTTGGTCAGGTTAGGACAGTTCCTCAGTCTCAAGAGATAGTTTGGGGAAACAGGAAATGAACCTAACAGAAAGTTTTTTGTGAGGGCCATGTGAGAAACCCAGCATTAAATTTTGAGGAACACTAAAAGCTGATAGCAATATCAGACTACCTCATTGGAAGAAGAATTTTAGAGGGTTTAATGACTTCTGAGTCAGGACTTAATTCATCATTTTATCTTTATGATCATTGTCATTGCCAAGCCTTGCCTTTTCCCATCAGGAATTTGTGCTAGTGAGAAGAATTGAGAATGACATTTGGTTTAATCTCATGGTCCTGTGCTTATCTGAACTTCTAAGTTAAAATGGCACCAGTTATTTATAAGATGTCTGGGACTATGTTTCAAGAGAAAGAGTTATAGTTTTAACTTAAAAGGTAAACTTCACGGTAAAGGAAATTACACGTTATCCAATAGATGCCTACTATTATTTTAACACAATTTTATTTTTATTTTCCATGATTTCAGTGCAAGAACATAGGGAAGTGGGTTGCTGCCCTACAAGAAGTCAGTCTTCTCTTTACAGTTTTTTTTAATCCTCCTCCATTACTTTCATATTATAAAAAAAGGAATTTGATGGTATAGGGGTTTGATCATGACTATGACTAACCTCAGGCATAGAGAAATCATGGGTACAATTGACACATTTCTGGACTCAAAAGTATATTGAACTTCTAACAATAAGCTGTAATTCCTAGAGTATAAAAGAGAATTAAAATCCAGTGTAAAATAGTGGCACAGTGCACATATTATATTTTCAGATTTTGTTCTGTCACTTACTAGTAAATATATGTGGCATCCATCACTTTATTTAACCTGAGTCTTAAATATCTGTAAAATGAAGGTGATTATATATACCACATAGGGTTCTCATGAACATGATGTTTACTAATAAAGTGTTTGAGCAGTGTTGTGTATAGTACTTTCCTTCAATTATAGGTAGCTGTGATAGATATAATTAATATTCAGTGTATGTTCACTTCCTCCTCCAAGCCCGATCTTCTCAGGATTCTGTACACCCCAGCCACTTTGCTATTGAATTTGCAGCATGATTTGCTCTGGCTGGAGGGATTTATTTGGGAACAATAGCACAGGAATTCTGAGCCTGGGCTTTAAAGGTATCCCATGTTTGCACTTGCTCCTCTGGGATCTTTGTGCCTATCACTATGCAAAGAGTATAATTTAAATAACCGATAGTCTCTCTCTGAGATAGCAAAGGCCCCATAATGGGAGTAACTACAGACCTGAAATGTGGAGTCCAGACCCGACAGTACAGCTGAATCGACTATGGACACAACTGATGCATTTCTGGCCTTAGTGCCACTACCACCATTCAATGGGTTTTAGATTTCTGACACACAGTCTTTGTAAATTAATGAAACATCTCTGGGACCTACTTGCATTCATTTGACAACCACGTTTGATGACTACTGGCCTAGTGGGATAGTGGGCTGTTTTACGAAGGACTAGAGGAGGTAGAATGGGTTACCAAGGAGGCACTGGAGACCCTTCCTCTTTGGAATGAGACATCAACATCACAAGGTGATCCAGGTTGAATTTTTGACTCTCAAACAGCTACCATTGAAGACAGTTAAAGCACAGTCTTTTGACTGTTTCCTTTGATGTCTGAATAAGGGACTATTGTGAGTGTTAATGCTGTATTTATTGTGAAAGTGGTTTTAGTTATGGTCTTTCTCCTGGATTGGATAGTGGGTTATATTTTGTTAGGTTCTGACCATCTGTAATGTTGCATAACAGATTGTTCATATGAACAATTTAAAAAAAATAGTATATTAAGCTAAAAATGTATACTGAGCTTCATTCCTTGACACACAGATGATAAACAGCCATCTATTATTGCATGACAATGATATTTTGAGGTTTTTCCATGTAACAGCAACAGATAACTGATACATCAGAAAATATAGAATAATTAAACACACAATGAGCTTTCAGCCTCAGCACGAGAGTGAAGGCTAATCTTAGTTGTCAGCTTTATTGAATTAACAGACACCTGAAGAAGGGACTAGATTTTGAGGATATTAACTTCATCAATGGATTAACCAATCGAGGTATTCACAGGTGAATGGGCAATTAAGATGTGGCACTTAGTTGGAGGAAACAGTTTTCAGGGTGTTTGACCTTGATAGCTATTCATTTTCTCATGCTCTTCCTCTGTCTGCTTTCCATGAGCTGAGCCAGCTTCCTCTGCTGTGCCCTTTCATCATGATCTTTGTGGCCCTTCATAGCCTAAAGCAGTAGAACAAGCGGACTATAGACTGAAATCTCTGAAGCTGTGAACCAAGGGTAAACCTTTCCTCCATTATATTATTTTTCTCAGGTGCTTTTGTCACAGTGATGAAAATTTGACCAACACGGAGACAAGAGAGTGAGGATTGGTATAGCTAGATTGCCATATCCACTGCACCAGCAATTAGCTGTATGACCTTCAAACAGTCATCTCTCTGACTCTGACTTCCTCTAATATAAAAAGGTTATACTCATTTTGCATAGCCTGGTGCAATATTGTTTTTAGTTATTAATATTTATGTGTCTACAAAGGTAATAGCCAATAAACATAGACTAATCTGTAATATTTGTTCATAAATAAGAAAGCTGAAAGGAGCTATGATGAAAGTCAATAAAATCACGAATGTCATGGATAAATTGAATGTGACCTCATTCTTAAATTCTTGGCACTGTATAAAGAAGAACCATGAAGGATTTGAAAGCATTAGATTTAGGGACAATGAAAAGAACAACTTTTATAATTGAAAAGGGCTTTTGGAGCTATTTTTCACAAAGTTATCTCAGAGTGATAACACAAGCTAAATATAAGTATAAATCTTTAGCTTTGAGAAGGTTTAATGGTCAGGGGTCATGGATGAATTTCATTGCTTAGCATAGTGTTTTGTTTAAAAGAACAATGTGTCAACATATAAAAAATGGGAGAGTTTACCTAAAAATCTGTTTACGTAAAACCCAATTTCTTTTGAAGCATTCAAAGTTCAGGCCACTCAGATCTTCTGTTAAAGCAGAACAACCGTTTGGAGCTAAGTAAGAGCTTTTCCCTTTTAATAGGACTTAAACTTTCTCATTTGCTTCAGTCCCTACTAAGCCTGTGTTATTCATCTTGCTCCAGAAGGCCTTTGCATATACCAGTATTGGTTTTAACAAATCCCAAAGACAGATCCTAACATGATACAAATGGCGTTTTGTGTATATGAACAATTTAATTGATGAGTTTAAATTTTATGGAAAGTAAACAGATCCTTTCCCAAGAACTCTGTATAATCTCTGTCCTAGAATAATGCAGAGACCTAATTTTATAAGTGTTTTACAGGGAGCAAATTATGTGAGGTGCTTCCTTTTACAATGATTGTAAATCGAATGGCCAACTTTCTGTGTAGAACTAAACTGTCATCTTCTTTCTTGTTCCTTTTCTATGATCTCACATTTTGTTTGCTGGTGCCACTCATCACTTGAGCCAGAAACCTAAAGATAATTTCTAATTTTCTTTTATTTTCTTCACTGTAGCTAGTTTCAAATCTAACTTACCAGTTTCTCTGAAATTCCCCTGTTTTTATCTCTCTTTATTCTCTTCACATAGCTACTGGGGTTGCATTGATTCATACATGGTTTATTGTAGTAATATGTTGGTATGTATTTTTTTAAATTTTGATTTGCTCATTTTACAATTGAAGTTCATGCTATAGTTGGGAAAATTTCTAAAACATCAATACACTCTTTTTCACCATTTTTAAAAAAACATTCCAATAGTTGATTTATCACTATCTGACAAATACATATTCCTCAATATGCTACTTGAAGGTCTTCAAAATTCAGCACCATCTTAGCTCTTGAGCCCAAATTGGCTTCCCTGTGACATACGGCCTATACTAAGGATACTCAGACATAATTATTGAAGCAAACTCTTCATGTGTATGGCTGTTTTTAAAAAAAATCTCCTTTCTTTAATTGCTGTCCCTGACATGACTTTCCAGAAAAATTTATTCATGTCTGTAGGCACAGCTCAATGACCATCTTTTCTTTGAAATCTTTTCTGGTTCATTTAACCATAAATCAGATTTAATCCTATCACTCCCTCCTTGCTGCTCTGATAGCTATCTGACTTTTTATCTTTTAGAAGATTTTTTTTGATGGGAATAATGAGTTGTTTATCATTTCCTGCCAGATTATTGGCTTCTGGAGGGAAAGGTTAGGTTCCCTAAGTCATAGCTCCATTCTCCACACAGAGCAGGGTACACTGTAGCTATCAGCTATTTTTAAGGTAAAGTGCAGCTATCAGTTTGCTTTAGAAAGAAGAAATGAGTGAACTGTAAACATATCTCTCTGCATCCATTCACTGGGCAAGTTTAGGACAATAGCATTCATTTCATCTTGTCCTAATAAACAATAAGAATGGACTCTTATGTGTACACTTCAGTTCTCTTTCACTTCCCTTTCCAGATTTTTTTATGGGAAATTACTTATGTTTAATGCTTGCAAATCTTGACAAATAGTCTACCATTATAGAAGTACTGGCAGTTAATACAGCACATTAGAACTATGCACAACTCAGTATTAAACATTCCTGCACTGTAAAGCATTAGAAAACTTAATCTTAGTTCTTTAACACCCTTGGTTTTTTTATTCCCGCTCTTAATACTCACCTTAGGCTTGGCTATTCATGTTTTGATTTTTGATGTTTTTACTTGTTAGTTTTTGCTGTGCTTGGCAGGGAAGATCAAACCAAGGGCCTCACACATCTTATGCAAGTGTACCACCTTTAGCCTGTCCAGTCAGTTTTGGCTGCACATTAGAATCATATGTGGAGCTTTAAAAATGTCTGAGTTTCATTCACTTGGATATAGAGGCAAGTCATCTGGGGGCAGTTGAGGTTGAGACTTCTTGTTCTAAACCTTGAATTGGTGCTTTTTTTTTCCAATTCCATGCTACAAAAAAAAAGAAAAGAAATTGTCCTCACTATTTCAACAGTCCCATGTTCCAGGCTGTTCAGGTTAGCATTAACCAGACTCCTCTTAAGCAAGAATGAGAGATGGGAGTTAAACTGAAATACTAATACCATTCATTCATTATCCTTTAAGTACTATTAATTATTTTTGAGTTGTAAAATACATCTAGTCCTTGTAAAAATTCAAGCATCTCTTCAATTCTGTAGTTTTTCTTTTGTATAAGTTTTTATTCTAAGATCTGGAAATGAGGGAAATACTGCTCTTTGACTGATTTGCAAAAAATTCTTTGACAGAATTTCTATGCTCCACTGAAAACAAGCATCTTTGACTCAGCACCAAATTTTCATGCTCAAAATCTCTATAGCTTCTAGCTTTTAAGCAGAGTAAAACTCAAAATTGGCTCTGTATTAGAATATTTTTTTAAATTTTTATTTAGAAAGAAAAAAAACAACCAAACAAAACAGAAAAAAGGGGAGCAACAATACATAATTCCAAAGGAAAAAAAGAAAAGAACAAAAAAAAAAAAAACCACTAAGAGATCACTAGTTGATAGTTACATACTGTCGTCTTGGAAATAGTTGTTCAAGTTACAAAATTAAAGCATACAAAGTAGACTTTCAAAAAGTGAGACTATTAACAGTTCTGCTCGACAATCTAACAAAAACAGTAGTATGGTCATCTATCTTCCACACTTAAACATACATGCAGTTATATCCTTTAGAGTAATTTATTTTGCTCTCTCTTTTACAGTAGCAATTATGCATTTTGGGTTTTATTACTCCTACAGTTATTATTACTTTTTTATTTTTAAGAGAATAAAACAAAAGAGGGCAGAACAAAGCAGATCAGAACAGAACAACATAAGCAACACAACACTTTACAACAAGACAACCGGACATTAACAGTAGCTGTCAAAATATCTCTTTCTCTACTATAGTTGAGCATAGTTTCAGATACAATAATATCAAACATAACACGATAGTATAAAATCATTCAAGAGAATGAAAGAATTAGAGGACATTCTGAACTGAATAACTATGATCAATGGTTACTATAATATCTCATTTTCAATAAAAAGATTTGTTTTTATCACACATATTCAAATCCCAATATAACACAACATGATAGAACCGATGGTAATAGCAGAGTAGAAGCATGGTAGGACTTCTAAGGAAGACGATATTAAATCAGCAATGGCTGCCATAATATTCTGTTTTCTTCAAAACTGCTGTTCATACCATCACGCATAATAAAGTCAAACAAAACAGATGGAAACCATTCCAACTGATGAATGAAAATTTTGAAAGGCTTCAAAGCAATGAAATGGGGAATTATGATTACTATAAAATCTTACATACTCTTACCAATTCTCATACTAGGGAGACTATATGGTATTTACACATGTGAGTTTGGTTTATTTCACTTATGAGTATGGTCTCAAGTCATGTCCATTTATTTATAAATATCTCAATGTGATCATTCTTTATAGCTGAGTAGTACTTCATTGTATAAAAATACCACAACTTTTTTATCCATTCCTCAGTTGATGGGCACTTAGGTTGTTTCCAAGCTCTGGTTATTACAAATTGTGCTGCTATAAACATGGGTGCACATATATCACTGTGGTATG
>PVJX010028916.1:0-23454 GCA_004027295.1 Dolichotis patagonum | reverse complement strand
TCGAGGCTCATATTTACCTTCCATGTCAATGTAGGCTTAGCAAAATCTAGAACAGAAGCCAAAATTCTCAAGAGAAGGATTCACTTTATATCAGGTTTACTTCAGCATCAACTGCCAGTTTACTTCCCTTAGTTTCTTTTGTGCATCTATACCACTCATTGCATGCACCATTATTCCAATAAGGAACCCTCACGGATGCCCTTTCTTTCCTCCCGACCTATCCTCTGCTCAACAGAACACACTTTGGGAGGCAAGTGATAGCATCCTCAAACCCCGACTGAGTACACTATGCCGTTTTGTTGTGTTGTGTTCTGTTGTGTTGGTTTGGTTTTGAAACGAGATCTCGGCATATATTCTAGACAGGACCAGAACTCACTGTGTAGTCCAGGCTTGCCTGGACCTATGGCCATCTTCCTTCCTCAGTCACCCAAGAGCTGGGACTACAGGAGTGCACCATCATGTCTGGCTTGGTTATTGTTTGTTTGTTTAGTGTGCAATTTGGGATTCAGATCTCTGCATTTGGTTATGCAATGCACAGTCTCTTCATCATAGTTTACTACAAACCTTGCTCCAGGGCTAGAGGGGCATTAGGCCCAATCAGCATGGCCACAGCTCCAGCGCCACCTGTGGGACGTGCATTGCCATTGGGGTACACTGCAATGTCTCCACAGACCACCAGTGCATAGCGACCTGCAAAGACAGACAACAAATCATTGTTCTCACCACCAAATCTAGAGGTCATTGACTGCCTGATGGGTGCCAGGCACAATTTTGGGTACTGGAAGTAGAGTTGTGAACAAAACAAATAATCCCAGTCCTGTGGAATTTACACTCCAGTGAAACTCACATGCATTTGAGACATAAAGTATCCTCACATTCTAGTTACAAAATGTTCATTTATTCAGAACTTAATTTCTGAATTCAGTAAAAAATTTTTAACTGGCATTTGTTTTTGCCGATTACCTTATAGCATACCATGATTTCAAGTATCTTCTAAACCAAGACAGATGGAGGAACAGGGAGGAAAATTAACATTTAAAATAGGAGCCATATTTCACTTGTCCTCAGACAATTCTTGGAAAGTGCAATAAGGTAGTAAACATCCACATTCGTGGATGAAACCACTGACTTCCTGAAAAACTAACTTGCTGAAGATCACTTATGTAGTGAATATGGAATTTGTGACTCAAACCCAGGCAGTTCTGGCTGGACTCTAAACCATGTGCTTTAAATTTCCTGGTATCACCTTGATTGTGAAAATTTTTATGTTCAGTAGCCACATTTAATACATGTGATTAATAGTATATTTGTTCACATTTTAAAAATACTTAGATACTAGAGAAAAGTACTTAGAAGCCATTTAGAAAAATATCAATAAATTTGACTCTCTAAAAATCAAACATTATATGAGAAACAAGGTCAAAGGAAAAACTAAGAAGTGTTTATTGTACTTAAAGCCAATGAAAAACTATTTCCATTCATTTCTAGAAGTCTGAAATGGTAGCTATGTAATAGAAAAATGGCCAATCGCATCATAAAAAATTCAAGTTTTCTTATAATGAAGGAAAGGAGAACCAAAATGCTATTATTTTACTCATTAAATTGACAAATATTAGAAGACTTGATAATATCTATTGTATCAATACAACTTAGTGAAACATTTTGGAGAGAAATTTGGCACATACTACTAAATATTGAGATCAACATATCCTAGAATTCTATCCTTACAACACATTGCCACAAGTATGCAAAACTATTGTAAAATGTTCCTTAAGATATATTTTATAACTGTAAAAAATATCATGATCAAACTATCCACCAATATGGAACTAATTAAATAAAGATTGACATATCTATCAATAAAATATTATGTGGGTTTTTAGAAAGAATGATGTATTATATATGGTAATATACAATGATCTCTAAGAGATCAGAAGTGAAGAATAATTAGCACAGTGTTTAAAACTAAATAGGTATGTGTACACTTGCAGGTACAAGAAAAATTTTGAAGGAACACAAGGAAACAGTGTTAATACTGAGAAGTGGTAATAGAATGTGAAAAGGAGATTTCTCTTTGCTTTACATCTATTAGTGTATGTATATGCTTTTATTCTGAATGATAAGCTTCAGTAAGTTTCATTTTTAAGACAGTAAAACCTGGGCACTCCCAGCCTGTCCCACACTTTTGTTCCCTCACACTGTGCTGTCTTCTCTGGGGTGATTCAAGCTCCCTGGTGACTCCCGCCATCTGAGGGCCCCGGATGGATATTGGCTAGATCAGAAGCACAGATCTCACCCACACTGCCTCCTTCTCATCTGTAGGTGTGTAGTTATGGCGCTCAGACTCAAGCTTGTATGTTTTGTTTTATATACTAAAAGTCCACATTTTAATAATTTGTGTTTTTATTTTATGCCAAGAACTATACACATAGCATCTACCCTAAGAAAACATGTCATATTAAAGAAACATGCATTTACAGGTTTTGTCTTTGGGAATACACAGCCACTCAGCAGAATCTACTCTCTGAAAGCAACATACTTAACAGATGACAGTGGTCCTAAGAACAGGCTTTCTGCTTAAAGACTGGTAGATGTCCTTGTGCTTCATTTCTACTCTCTAACTAAACACTTGGTTGAACAAATTGATAGCTGTAATGGTGGTGGAGTTGCTAAAGATAATACAAATGCCAAGTAGGAGAAGCACTGTAAGGAAAGATTTGAGACTGGAACATCTCTTAAAGGAATCACTTACCAGTGAAAGCTATGTAAGGCAGTTGAGCCCAGGTTATCTGGCCCCAGAGGCTGAACACTAAACCACCACATCAAGGACCTCCCTACGTGTAAAAACAGTGAACGAGCTTATAGAGCTCATTGTCTTGCTGTGTGCCTGGAGACAAACTGTTACATTTCCCTTGGCCTCTTTTTAAAAAAACAATATTATATTAGGAAATCTCTAAGCTTTCTGGCAATATTAAACTTTGTGATTAATTTTATAATTAATGTTTGCTATGGTTTCCATGGTTTTCAGTCCTAAATTTCTCCCACCTTTCCCTGTACTGAAGATAGAACCCAGGAAAGCTCTTATCATTGAGATACATTCTAGCACTTTTTATTTTTATTTTGAGACACAGTCTCACTAAATTACCCACACTGGCTTCAAATTTGCCACCTTCCTGCTTAACCTCTGGGATTACATATGTGCATTTAGATTTGAACTTAGTAAATACAGAGTACATCAACAGCCACTTTACTGTCTTTTATATCCTGTGAATTAGTTTATTCATTCATTTTATCATCCCTGTGATGCACAAAGGCAAAACCCTGGTAAACCAAGAAGAAAAACTTTTAGGATTCAGCGTCTGGCCCAAGTTCTTTCTTGCATAATGCCCCTGGCAGCACATACCATCCCAGTAGCTGGACTCCATCCAGTTGGCAGCATTGAAGAGGGAAGCAGTGCCACCATAGCATGCATTGGTGGTATCTATGCCCTCGATGTCAGTGTTGCCTGAATCTTGGAAGAGTTCCATGAGCACTGTTTTGACGGCCTTGGACTTGTCGATGATGGTCTCAGTGCCCACTTCCAGTCTGCCCACAGAGTCCCATGGAAGCTGCGTACGCTCCATCAGCCGTTGTACCACTGTCAGACACAGGGAGTTGATGTCCTCCTGGACTGAGCAGAAGCCCATTTGGGTCTGACCCAAGCCCACTGTATACTTCCCTGCTTCCACACTGTTATACTTCTCCAGGTCCGTTTGGTCTACATATTGGGCTGGGAAGTAGACCTCCAGGTCAAGGATGCCCACATCTTTTGGCCAAGTATCTGTTTTGGCCAGAGGGGCAGCAGAGACTGTAGAAAATCTGTGGTGAAGACAAAAATCATAATCCAATTAATGGTCTATAGCCAGTTTCCAAAAAACACACAAAGAGTAATACAGCAATCATTGAATTCATGTTTTAATATATTTTGAAGCTATGTTCTGACATGAATAAAAAGTGTTGTTATATCTTTCAGTTGAAATGTTCCTTTTGTCCTTATACTCCTATCATGAAGTCTATTTTTCCTTTTTCTATGCTGATTTTTTTTATTACTGATCACATGGTAATCCTGTCCTTTTATGCTTTCAACTTATCAAGAGTCTTTTATTTTGTCTTTTTATTCCATCAACCTCTCAGTCTTTATATTAGACATATAAAGTCATTATATTCAACTTGCAAACATATATAGCTCTGTCTTTTGATAAAAAATTTAAACAATTTTGACAATAGTGTTTTAACTGAATAATTTAGTCTATTTATATTTTTTGGAATTCCAGATATATTTTGAATTAAGGCTACCACTCTCTCTCTTTCTATGTCTCTTATGTTCTTTGTTTTTTCTCCCTCTTTACTGAATTTTTTGTGATTAAGAAAATATTTATTATATTTCATCTTTTCTATTTCTTTTAGTGGTGACCTTAGAAATTATGATATATATATACTTATCTCACTGTAATCTAACATAATACTTCTACTATGGAAGTGATGTCTGCAAGATGGATGACTAGAGGTCCATGGCATGCTTCCCCTCAAAACAAGGAAAAAGAAAAACTTCACTGACACTTTTGAGGCAAAGTTCTACAGTGAAGTGCAGATGTGGAACAGCCATCACAGAGCATGGAGATACATGATAATCTTACAGAGAAGCAAAATAAGAATACATCTACTTTCTCAAAATCAGCCCTGAACAAAAAGGGTGTTGGTTTTTCTTCCTTAGTGGGGAAAGGGTAAAAAAGAGAGCTCAGCTCACATCACAGATACTTATCCAAGACACTTTTTGTTGGAGAAGCTGTTAGATCTTAGCCTTCTTTTAAATGTTATTTATTTATTTGGTACCAGGGATGGAACTCACAATCTCGCATTTGCCAGGCAGGTAATTACACCACTAAGCTAAATCCCCAACCCAGTAGCCCTTATCTTTGACTCACAAGAACCTTGTCTGGGCTCATGAGTGTAACCTCACCTCTGAATGGCCCTCAGGCACTGACAGACACTCCATCCCACTACTGAGTATGCCATGGCATGCACCACTTGGATCCTTATGTCATCTGTGGAAGCCAACAGGTGTCCCACTTCACAAAGCATTGCACTCAAAGCTCCCAGTGAGTTCATCTTTCCCGCAAAGTGCTGCATCAAAGGTGGCAGTCAGTATCACAGTTCCTATAGCCTAGGCACTGAGACTGCTGCCGATATCACCAACATTGGGTATAGCCAAAGAAGCTACACACACACTAAAGTATTCACCTGGAAACAATCCAACCGAGTCTAACCAACATACCACTGTGGCACATTGCTGGAAGATAATCTTTTTACTGTAAAAGCCGCACTAGAAAATTAGTAGATGTAACTGATACACCAGATGCATAAATACTCATGTAGACACCCTTGAAGCAAGAAAAAATAAGGTAACATGATGCCTCCAAAGGAACAATGTCTCTCAAGCTGGAGATATAAGGACAAGAAAATTGATGAATTGCCTGGAAAAGAATTCCAAATGATAATTTTAAAGAAACAATGAGATAAAATAATACAGGAAGACTCTTCAACTAAATAGAAAGAAAATTTATGATGTAAGTGAGACATTGAGAAAAGAGATAGAGATCATATAAAGAAACTAATCAGAAATGTTGGGAAAGATAAGGATATCCAATTCCAAGAATCTCAAAGGACCCCAAACAGATTTAAAGAAGAAGAAAGAAAGAAGAAAGAAGAAAGAAAAGGAAAAGAAGAAAGAAAGAAAGAAAGAAGAAAGAAAGAAAGAAAGAAAGAAAGAAAGAAAAGAAAGAGAAAAGAAAAGCAAAAATAAAGCAAAGAAAAATCCTCTTGAAGGCCCACTATAGTCTGTCAAAAGTGGAAGATGAAAGAGTAATAAGGTTCAAAATGTACAATATATATTGTAATAATGAAAGACAAAGAACATGCTCAAAGGAAAAAACAACTGGGATAGGGAAAAGGATAATATGAAGAAAGGAAAGGATTATAAGTATGTCAGTAAACATATGTAAATATATGCATATACATATGCATGCTAGATAGATTACTATATTAACAATCTCTGTTAGTTCATCAAAAAGAACAGTTTGTGCTGTCATTATGTGATTATTTTTGTGCCTGGGTCTTGTAACTTGAACAACTACTTCTAAGATAACAATACACAATATATTAACTAGCGTTAATTTCCTGATTTTTTGAAATTCTATCCTTTTATTTTGTCTTTTTGAAATAAAAAAATAGAAGACAGAGATTTCTAAAACAACAACAAAAAAATGTCTCTGAGATCATATAAGAGAATCTCCATTACACCAACATCAGACTTCCCAGCAGAACCATAAAACAAATGATAAATTCAAAGTCTTGAAAGAAAAAAAAAAAGGACAGGCAACCCCAATATTATACGCAGAAAATCTATTCTTCAAAAAGAAATAGTCTTCAAAAGACAAAAAACAATGGGAATTAATCACCAGTATTTTAATCCCATGAGAAATTACTTCTCTCTCTCTCTCTCTCTCTCTCTCTCTCTCTCTCTCTCTCTCTCTCTCTCTCTCCCATTTTAAAGCAGCAACTCACTAAGTGAGGCTGGCCTCAAACATGATCCTTCTGCCTCAGTCACCCAAGTGCTGGGATTACAGGCAGCGCTACCATGCCTGATTTTTCCTTACAAGAATTTCTTAAAGGAGACCTGCACCAGAAGTGAAAGAATGGTAACTACTGACATCAGACACCCAAAAGTAAAAGCTAAACAAAACAAACAAACAAAAAACAACTCACTAGAGATACGATACACAAAGAGACAGAGAGTAGATCTCTGTCAATAGAGAAAACCATCAAAGCACTAAGATGAGTAAGATAGGAAGAGAAGAACAGAAGACACACAAAATAACTAGAAAAAAAAATTAATGACAGAACGAAGGAACATGCTTTTACTTACTAGTAATAACCTTGAATGTAAGCTGATTCAGTTGCTCATTTGAAAAATATAGAGTGACTGAATGGATTAAAACAAAAAATCCAATGATAATGTTCTCCACAGATAACTCATATTACCAGTAAATACACACAAACTGAAAGTGAAAGGATGAAAAAACATACACCATGCAAATGGAAAGCAGCTGAGAGTAACTAGGATTGTATCACATAAAATGACATTTTTTATTTTAATGAAAAAGATAAAAATAACAATAAAACAGAATTTCAAAACGGGCTAGTGGGAGAATACAATAATTAATACATTGTGTATTGCTATTTTTTGTAGTAGTTATTCATGGTACAAGATACAGGCATGAAATCTTGTCCAAACAATATTAGCACAAACCTGTCTTTTCAGTGAACTGAGAGAAACAAGTTGTGTATCTTAACTATCTTGTGTATATTTTTTTTTCCTTTTCCCTTCCTTCCTTTCCCCTTTTCCCCCATCACAGTTTGTCTTTTCTTTGTGAATTTCTTTCCAATTCACAATATCTATTGCACATTTTGGATCTTATTGACTTGTTCAGTTTCTCATACTAGCAAATCAGATAAAATAACTTTTAAGTCCAAAACATGTAAAGAGATAAGAATTTCACTAGACAATGGTAAATTGATCAATTCAACAAGAGGATATAATCCACCCAGTGGAAGAATACTCAATCATATAAAGCAAGTATTTTTAGATCTAAAAGGAGAAACAGACTTGAATAAAATAAGAATTAGAGACTTCATCATCCCACTTTCACCAAAGGACAGGTCATCCAGACAAAAAGTCAACAAAGAAACAACAGAGTTAAACCATAACATAGGCCAAAACACTAGCAGACAGAATAGATAAAATTTTATTCAATAGTTGCAGATTACACATTCTTCTCATAAGAACCTAGAACATTCTTCAGGATAGACCATATTTTAGGCCACAAAATATATCTCAGCAAATTAAAAAAATTTAAAATCATAGCATGCATCTTCCCTGACCAAAATTAGAAAACCTGACAATAATAAGAACTTTAGAAATTATACAAATACATAGAAATTAAACAACATTCTCTTGAATAACCAATAAATCAATGAATTGCAAAAGTTAAATCTAAAGATTTCTTTAAACAAATGAAAATGAAACATACAAAGATTTTTCCCATTTCTCTCCTCTCACTTCAACTTTTTTCCCTTCCCATTTACAAAAGCTTTGTTCCTTTTTTTTTCTATTCTCTTTTTAAAATACCTTTTCACTTCTTTCCATTACCATTCCACCATCCTTTGCTCCTTTTCCCATCTGAATATGTTCTTCCTAATTCCAAATATCTATCCTCCATTTTGCTCATTATTTAGCATTTGGGTTTCTCACATAAGAGAAACAATGTGATATTTAAACTTGTGTGTCTGATTTATTTCACTTAAAATTATGGCCTCAATGTGTATCAATTTAAGTTAAAAATGTCTCAGGTTTATCCTTCTTTATGGCAGAGTAGTCCACCATTGTATGTAAAAACCATGTTCTCCTTATCCATTCATCTGTTGAAGGGTATATGAGCTGTCTGCAAAATTTAGCTATTATAAATTGTGCTGCTACAAACATGGGCATGCATGTATCATTCTGGTATCATGTTTTTAACTCTTTTGGAAAGATATCTAGAAAGGAAACCATTGGATCAAACGGAACCTCTAGTTTAGATTTTTGAGAAATTCTCAAACTGTTTTCCACATTGGCCATACCAATTTACTCTCTACCAACAAGGAAAACTGTTCCTTTTTCTGCACAGCCTCTCTAGCATTTGTTATTGGTTGATTTCTTGATGGCAGCCATTTTTTCTAGAGTGAGATGGAATCTTAGTGTCATTTTAATTTGCATTTCTTGAATGATCAAGGATGCTGAACATTTTTCAATGTTTACTTGCCATTTTTACTTCTTCATCTGATAAGTATTCATTTCCATCGCCCATCTAGATTGGGACTTTAAATTTGGGGAGTCTGATTTTTTTTTTTAGTTTTTCATATAGTCTAGATATTAGTTCTTTGAGAAATAGCTGGTAAAATTTTTCTTCTACTGTGGATTATCTTTTCACTCTGTTGGTGGTTTCTTTTGGTGCATGAAAAGTTTTTTAATTTGATATGATCTCAGATGTTGGTTCTTTGTCATATTTCCTGTGCAATTGGGATTTTGTTCATAAAGTCTTTGCCTACATCTATGTCTTCAAGAGTTTTTCTTATTCTATCTTCAACAGATAAGTGTTTCTGTTTCAATATTTAAGTCTGATCCATTTCAATTTTAATTTAGTGCATGGTGACAGATATGGATTGTCTTAGTTACTTTTCACTCATCGCTGGGACAAAATACCAAATGCCAAAAATGAAGGAAGGAAAGGTTTATTTAGCTCACAGTTTGTAGAGGTTTCAGTCCACAATCAGCTGTCTCCAAAGCAGGATGGCATGGCTGAGGGGCAACCATTCATGATGGTAGAAGACAGCAAAATCAACAAAAGCAAAAAGGGAAATGAGGAAGCCTCTTTTCCTCTCTTACATTGTATACAGGCTACCATTCCTAGGGTGGGTGTAGCACTCACACCTTCTCCACACCCTCCTCTTATATAGCCCGAGGATGTTTACAACGTGGTGACCCTGGCCCCCTGCTGAGTTGCTTCATTAAGCCTCTGAACTTCTCAAATTGACATAATGAATCAACTAGCACATCCTAGGGCATGAACAGTCACCGCAGGGCATGTCCTCTATACCCCAGGATGTAGAACTGCTGAGTTACTTAGTTAAGCTTCTGAACTTCTCAAATTGACACAATGTATCAGCCATTACATGGGTCTAGATTTAATCTTTGACATCTTTTCCAGCACCATTTATTAAAGAAATTATCTTTATCTTCCCAATTTTCCCAGCACCATTTATTAAAGAAACTGTCTTTCCTCCAGTGAAGGTATTTGGCACTTTGTCAAAAATACACTAGTTAAGTGTTCTTAGAGCTATTTCTGAATCTCATATTCTGTTCCACTGATCCTCAAGTCTTTTGAGGGTGTGTGTGTGTGTGTGTGTGTGTATAAGGTGGCTGAATTTTTGTTTTTGTAGTACCATGCTGTTTTTTATTACTGTAGCTTTGTAGTATAACTTCAAATCAGGGATTGTGATGCCCTCTGCCTTACTTTTGATGCCCAGAATTGTTTTGCTATTCTAAGTCTCTTCTGGTTCCAGATGAATTTTAGTGTTGTTTCCTCTAGTTCTGTGAGGTGTGCTATTGATATTTTGATTGGGATTACATTAAATTTGTATAACAGTTTTAAAAGTATAGCTACTTTCATTATACTCTATTGGTTCTGCTCATCCAAGAAGAGGGAATATCTCTATATTTTCTGATATTCTCACCTATCTTCTTTTTCAAGTGTTGTAGTTTTCAATGTAAAGATCTTTCACTTCCTTTATTGAATCAATTCTTAATATTTCATTTTTTTGGATGCTATTGTTGAAGGTGTTGCCTCCATAATTTCCTTCTCAGTGAGTTAGCTATTCTATTATTGTACAGGAATGTCATTCATTTTTGAGTGTTGACTTTATATCCTGTTGCACTAATGAATTTGGTTATTAAGTAGTTTTTGGCAGTTTTGGGGGTTTTCTATGTAAAGTATCATGTCATCTACAAATAATGATAATTTATCTTCTTCATTTTCTAGCCATATTGCTTTTATTTGTTTCTCTTGTCTAATTGCTCTGGTCGATATTTCCACCACTATATTGAACAGGTGTAGTGATACCGGCCATCCTTGTCTTGTTCCTGATATTACAGTGTAAGCTTTCAGTTTTTGACTAATATGATGTTACCTACTGGTTTTCCATAGATAGCTTTTATCATATTTAGATAAAGAAAAGGTCATCTATTTCAATTTTCTTTAGGATTTTTAACACTAACGGGTATCAAATTTTGTCAAATGCTTTTTATGTGTCTATTGAGATGATAAGGTTGTGTTTGTCCTTGAGACACAGCAGAGATGATTATGATAGTTAATTATGATGTCAGTTTGAATAAGAAATGCCTAGTGGATTGGGGGAGTACAGTTCTGGATATGGCTGGATAACTTACTTACTGTAAAGCCACGAACTGAAGGAGGAAAATTCATACTAGATGTGGGTGGCAACAACAAATAGGCTTGTAGCCCTGATGGAATAAAAAAGGAAATAAGAAAATCTGCCCTTTTTGCTTCCTTGGAAGGGCTCTCGTCTTCACCATCACCTTTAGACCCTCATCTCCAGTTCTTTCAGGCTTCTAGCACAGACTTTAGCCTTCCAACACAGACTCTTCGGTTTTTCTAATATTGACTTGTAGCAGAATGTGCAGAGAACTCCAGGCCTTCAACTTTCAGCTGGTTCCTCCAGCCTTCCATTGTACAGATGACACTTTTTCATTCTTTCACCTCTAAATCTACAGTAGGGAATTGTAACTCTACTTTGTAAATCTTCTGCTTTAGTGAGTTCTAACTGATTAACTGGTACACATTTTGGTACCAGAGAAGTAGAGTCACTGTCATCAGACTGCCTGTTAAGGTAATGTTTGCTATGGTTTGCATCTGAATGTCTCTCCAAAGCCTCATGTGGTCATGGAGGGTAGGCTTTTCAGAAGCAGCTGAATCTAAAGTCTTTTCCCTCTTGCTTCTTCACCAGTTTCCCAAAATATGCATAATCTCCCTTTGTCCTCCAACCTTGTTTCCAATGTCCTCTTCTATTTCTCTATTTTTCTCCCTCACCACTTTTAAATTCTCTCCCTTGAGAGTAAAATCATCATATTGAAGGCTTATTTACTGTCTAATATTCTGTTTTGTTTTAGATTTTCTTATAAAACCACAAATATACTTTGTAAGGTTAAAGACAGCAGCAAATCTATAGTTACCACAGTTTGTCATTTTCTAGGTTGTGTTTGATGCTTCTGTTATTATTGATTATACTACTTTAGCCAATGTGACATAATTGTTCTAATAAGTTGTTCTTCTTGGTATGCCAAAGCTAAGATTGCCTAAGGGCCATAAATAACACTATCGATCAGTACCAAAAAATCACTAGCTAGGCCAAATAGGCAGCAACTTCTCATCTGCAATAAATTGAAAGGGTAATAACTTGGAACAGACTCAAAAATGAAAAGTCAGCTACACATAGAAGGCATCTCAAAGAAGTAATCACTTCCTAGCAATAAAGCTACCTACCATAAGAAATTTACAGCATTGACCCAGGAATTAAACTTTAAAAAAAATAGAAAATGAGAAAACACCTAGGCATAATGCAACTCCAGATTTCCAGCTTTTCAGAGACAAACTCAGGGGGCAAATGAGATGAAACAATCTGCAAGTCAACCACTTGGACTCTCTAAAGTTGTAACAGCAGAAGTAACAAAGCAAATTAATGAGGCTGTAGAAAAAAATCAAATCAGAAATAATCTTTCAAAGAACTACAGAGATGGTGAGCATGATGAAGGATTTGATTAATGACTCTAGAGCAGATACAGGGTTGGGGATATAGCTCAGTGACACAGCGCCTGCCTGGCAAGCACAAAGTTATGAGTTTGATTTTGGGTACATAAATAAATAAATAAAGTAGATATAGATTAAAGAAAATGGAGGAGCTTAGGAAAATAATGGAAACCATGAATGTCCAACATAGGAAAGAAATGGAATCCATGAGACTGATTCAAATATCCAGGAGACTAAGAATTCCACTGAAAGTACATGAAGCAGAATGAGCCACTGTGGGAATAGAATACCAGATCTAGAAGACATGATTCTGGTTAGCAATCATAAAAAGATTTCTTAAAAATAGGAAGTTACTACAAAAACTAAATCCAACAGCTACTAAATAATGCAAAGAAGAATAAGATTGACTGGAATAAATGGAAAAACAAGAGATAGATCACATGATACAAAAAAAAAAAAAACCTTGTTCACAGTAAACTACCTGTCTTGGTTATTTCTCTCTTGTTACAAAATATCCAACACCCAAAATTAAAGAAGGAAAGCTTTATTTAGCTTACTGTTTGTGGAGGTTTCAGTCCATAATCAGCTGCCTGCCATGGCAGTGTGGCATGGCACTTAGGGCCACACTTCAAGTCAGCAGCCAGCAAAAGCAGCCAGAGCAAAAGAGGGGAAGAGCAAGTCTCTTTTCCTCCCTTACACCGTACACAGGTCACCTCCCCTACAGGGCCAGTGTGGCACTCACAACATCTCCTCTTGTACAGGATGAGGAAATTCACAAAGTAAGAACCCTGGCTCCTTGCTGAGTCTTTTAGTTAAATTTCTAAACTTAGCAAATTGATATAATGTATCAACCATAACAATCCACCCACTGTTAACTTGGAAAGCGGACACATTTCTTTAAACAGGTCTCCAGATACAAAGGCATGCTTATACTTGTCATTTCAGAGCCTGAGCATTAATAACACAGGCTTAAAAATCCTTAAGAACAGCGTTAAGTCTATCAACATTATACTACATTTGAACCACTACATTTTGTCCCTAATCCCACCAAGACTCATGCATATCCCTTTATGCAAAAGGCATTCAGTATATCTGCAAGAGTTGTCAAAGTCCTAACAGTTTCAGCATTGTTGAAAATTTCAAGTTCCAAGTCTCTGAAATGGAAGACAAACTCTTAGCTGCATACCCCCGTGCAAATGAAAACAAAGTTAAACACTTCCAACATGCAATGACACAAGATAAACATTTTCATTCCAAAAGTTATAAAGAGGGAGGTACAAAAGATTGGAACCAAAGCAAGTCCAAAATCCATCAGGGCAAACATTAGTTTGCCCTGTAGTTTCACAGTTTGTAGTTTGCTGTAGTTTCACATCCAGCATCTGAAGCAATCTGGTTGTGAACTCCAAACTCCACCCCTGTGACACTTCTGGTAGTTGTAGCTCCCCTTGCTTCTCTCTTGAGCTGGCTTTGCTCTCCTCTTGCAGCTTTCCTTCGAGGATCCACATTCCTGGCTTTTCCAAACTTCGGGGGTCGCCACTGCACCTCTGGCTTTACACTCACGTCTTCACACACTGCCCTTTCAGAGGCACACTGCCTGCACTCCCAGGACTTTTGAAATTGGGGTGGAAGCCTTTTTAACCTTAGAACTTGTGTATTTTGCATGCACTTAAAACCAGAACCACAAGGATGATGCCAAAGACTGCTGCCAGTTGGCACATTAGCCAGGCTTTCTCCTGTCTCAGCTGTAGGAGTGGAGTGCCTGGATCACTAGAACTTTGAACCTGATTCTGAGGAGCCAATGCCACTGCCATTCTGGAACCTGGTGTGGGCGCCTCCATTTTCGAACCTCATGTGGCTGCTGTCACTATCCTGGAACAAGGTATGCTGTGGCTTTTTCCTCTAAGCATAGCCTTTTGCTTTTGCAATTTTAAGGCTGCAAAGGCTAAGGACCCACCACCACTTTCTGTGATGCCCGTATCTTTTCTATTCCCCTGTTACTTCTCAGCAATCAAGATCTCAGCTCTGTCTTTACAGTCCATGGCTTTACTGGATCTTTCTTTCTGGCCAAACCTGCAACATTTTAAATTGTTCTGCTGATTTGCAACATAAATCTGGCTAAAAGCCCCCACCTCAACATTTGAGTGCCTTGAAATTCCTTCTGCCAGATTAACTGATCTGTTGTTCTTCATCTCAGTCTCAGGTAAAGTCTCCAGCTATAAGCAAAATGCAGATAAACTTCCTGCCAAGCCATAATACATATCATGTGGAATCCAACAGCCAATGCAGTCCTCAGCAGAAACCTCCTGAGCCTGGTCTTTACCAGCAAAATTTATAGCAGCCTTATGTTCTCCTGAGCTCTGATCAGAGTCTGCCATACAGAAAAGCCTAACGCATTCCAGCTTCACTCTTTCAGGCAACATTGCCAAACTTTTCCAAACTCTTCCCATGAGTCATTCCCAAAGATTCTGAAACCACATGATCAGATCAGTGATGACCTCACTTCTCTGGTACCAAATTCTGTCTCATTTACTTATCTCTCATTGCTGAGAGAAAATGCCCAACACTCAAAATTAAGGAAGAAAAGGTTTATTTAGCTTACAGTTTGTGGAGGTCTCAGTACATAAGGAGCTGCCTGCCATGGCAGTGTGGTATGGCACTTAGGGCCACACTTCAAGTCAGCAGGCAGAGCAAAAGTGGGGAAGAGCAAGCTCCTTTCCTCCCTTACATTATACACAGGCCACTTACCATCCAGGGTCAGTGTAGCACTCACAAAATCACTTCTTGCACAGGATGAGGATGTTTGCAAAGTTGGAGCCTTGACTCCCTCCTGCATCTTATTTAAACTTCTAAATTTCTCAAATTGACACAATGTATCCACCATAACACTACCCAAGCATGAAAAAAGAATGTGAAATACAAATAAGTAAGGTATATACTTATTTAGTAGCCATGCTCCAAAAAAAAAATAGCTGTATCAAGACATATAATAGTCAAGATTCCAGAGATCCAATACAGGAAGAGAATATTAAAAGCTGTTAGAGGAAATAAATAAGTCATCTATAAAGGAAGACTTCTCAACACAAACTCTAAAGTCAAAGAGAACTTGGAATAAAACATTTCAACTCTGAAAGCAAACAACCTCCAGCCCAAATCAATGTGCTGCACAAAACTCAAAACTGATGGAAAAGCTGGGCATAGTGGCACACACTTGTAATCCCAGCAGTCAGGAAGCTGAGGCAGAGGATCACCATGAATTCAAGACCAGTCTGGGCTACATAGTGAGTTCAGGGCCAGATTGAACTGCATAGTGAGCCATCACCTCAAAAAAATTGATGGAGACATAAGATGCTTTCTTGACAAAGAACACCAGAAGAAACTCATGATCACCAAAGCAGCACTCCAAAATGTTCTGCAGGATGTTCTAGAGAGAGATAATGAGGAATATAACTCAATTCACCACAACAGAATGAATCCACCAAGCAAAGCAAGAAATTAAACAGAGAGGGGGGAAAAGGGAATCAACAACAGGAAAATAACATGACAAGGATAAGTCAATATATATCTGTTACAACCATCAATGTAAATGGTCTCAATTCACCAATCAAAATACACAGAATAGCAGAATGTGTCAAGAAACAAGATCCAACAATATGCTACATACAAGAAACACATTTGACTCAAAAAGAAATTCATAGACTGAAATTCCAGGATGGACAACAATACTCCATATGCTAGGAACCAAGAAAAAAGCAGAACTAGCTGTTCTATTTGTAGAAAAAGTGGGTTCCCAACCAAGACTAATCAACATAGATAAAGGAGCTCACTATAACCTCATTAAGGGACAATCCAAGATGAAGAGATAACAGTTCATAAATATATATGTACCAAGTACCAGTGCACCCAACTATATAAAATAAATATTAAGAAACATGAAAAATAAAATAAGCACTAATATAATTGCAATTGGGACCTCAGTACTCCACTGTTACAAATAGACACATCAACAAGACAAAAAATCAATAATAAAATATCAGAACTGAAACAAACTTTTGAAAAAATGGACTTAGTAGGTCTCTACAGTGTTCCATCCCACAACATCAGAACGTGCATTCTTCTCAGCAGCACAATAGATGATCTCCAAAATGGACCACATATTAGCTCATAGAACATGCTTAAGTAAATGGAAAGGAATTGGAATTATCCCATGCATATTATCAAACAATAGTCAATCAATGGTCAAATATACCACAAAAACTTCATACACACATCAAAATGGGTCACAAATAAAATTAAAGAAGAAATTAGACAGTTTCTACAATTAACTGATAATGCCAATACAACATGCTAGGAACTTCTGTGACCAAACAGAAGTAGTCCCATGAAAGAGATTTATAGTGGTAAATTTCCATATCAGAAAAACAGAGCAATCTCAAATAACCTAATGTTAAACCTCAGCTTCTAGAAAAAAGAACAAATCAAGCCAAAGCTCATATAAGGGAGGAAATTATAATAATTACAGCAGAAATTAATACAATGGAGACTAAGAAAACAATACATAGAATCAATGAACCAGGGTTGGTTCTTTGAAGATTACATAAAATTGACAAACCTTATGCCAACCTCATTGAAAATTGGGAAGACTCGAATCCATAAATTAGGAATGAAAAGAGTAAAATCACAACAAATTCTGCAGAAATTCAGATTATCTATAGTTATTTCAAGAAGCTGTATTCTAATAAGATGGGAAACACAGAAGAAATGAACAGATTCTGAATGAGTTACCAAATATGAGTTACCAAATATGAGTTACCAAAGCTGAATCAACAAGACATAAAAATTCTAAATAAACAAATATCAGTCAATTACATTGAAAATGTAATAAGCTCCCTACAAATGAAGAAAAGCCTAGGTCCTGATGGATTCACTTCTAAACTCTATAAGAAATTTTGAGAAGATTTAATGCAACTCCTGAAACTCTTTAATGAAATTGAATGGGAATCAATACTTCCAAACTCATTCCTGGGAGCAAGCCTTACCCTGACAGCAAAACCAGAGAAGAATTCAACCAAAAAAGATAACTACATACCAATCTCCCTAATGAACATAGATGCAAAATTTCCTAGTAAAATACTGACAAATAGAATCCAGCAAATAATCAAGATTATACACCATGACCAAGTAGGAATCATTCCAGAGATGCAGGGATGGTTCAACATACACAAATCAATAAATATAATATAGCACACCAAGAGAGCCGAGGACAAAAACCATGCAATCATCTCAGTAGATGCAGAAAAACTATCTGACAAAGCCCAACATCTAGTAATAAAAAAAGAAACCTAGGAAAATTGGAATAGATGGTTTCCATCTCAATCTGAAAGAAGCTGTCTACAACAAATCAACAGCCATCATACTAAATGGACAAAAACTGAAAGCTTTTACTCTAAAATCAGGAACAAGACAAGGATACTTATTATAACTACTCCTGTTTTATATAGTTCTGGAAACATTTGCCAGAACAATTAGCAAAAGAGAAAAAAACGAAAGAAGTAAGGCTTACCCTAACCCTAAATTATCATTATTTACAGATAATATGATACTTGACATAAAAGACCCCAAAAACTTCACCAAAAAGACTTGTAGATTTAATATCCAAATTAAGTAGCATAGCTAGATACAAAGTCAGCACCCCTAAATCAATAGCATTCCTGTACATGAATAACAAATCCACTGAGAGAGAAATTAGGGAAACAACAGTTTTCACAATAGCATCCCAAAACATGAAATACCTAGGAGTCAATCTAAAGAAAGAAGTAAAAGACATTCATATTGAAAACTATAGTACTCTGAAAAAGATCAAAGAGGATATCAGAAAATGAAAAGATATCTGTTTTTTGCTTTTTTTTTTCTTTTGTCCTTTTGAGACAGGGTCTCACTATGCAGTTTAGGCTGGACTTGAGCTCTCTTTGTAGCCCAAGATAGTCTCAAATTTACAATTCTCTTGCCTCAACCACCCAAGTGCTTGAATTACAGGCATGCACCACCACACCTGGCTATATCTCTTGTTCTTGCATAGAAAGAATCAATATAGTGAAAATGGCCATACCTGCAAAATTGCTATACAAATTATTGCAGTCCCCATCAATATACCTGTAGCACAGAAGATGTAGGGTTTTTTTTTTTTAATACAATAGAGTACTATTGAGTCATAAAGAAAGATAAACTTGAGACATTTATAGCTACGTGTATGGATCTAGAGACCACATTCTTAACTGACACACATGTACAAAGATCACATTGTCTGACTGGTGTAAGACACTGAAAGTGTAAATAAGAACCAAAATATGTAGTAGATATTGTGAAATAGGAAGATATTGTTCAAAAGGAAAAAGGATCTATGAAGGGGGAGGGGAGAGGAAGGAAGGAAAAATTTAAAAATGAGAAAAGAAGATAATATGGAAACGAAACTTTGTCAATAAGGAGGGGAAGAGGGTTGAAGGGAGGGGTGAACAGTAAAAACGAGGAATCAAGATAGATCATGTATGGGTACAAATTCCATATGATGAGTGTGATCATTATACATAACTAAAATGTACCAATAAACTTAATTTAAAAAATAAACAATACTACCACTTTATGAACAGTACAGAAGTCTTACCTTAGGTTAGCTTTATTTATCATCTGTATCCCTGTGAGCTATTATTGTCATATGCTTTGCCTCTATACATATTAGAAACCATCATAGGGCATAATTTTTAAACATTTCACTCATTTTTAAAGTGTACCTTTCACTATTTTCTTCTACCATCATTTTTTTTTACAGCACAAGAACTTTTCTACATTTTGCTACTTTTTAAGAAAATTGTGTGCTTGATGTCATTCTATATTTTCTGATTCGAACTCTCAATATTTCTTCTTCCTCCCTCCTTCTCTCTCTTCTTTCCTTTCCTTTCCTTTCCTTTCCTTTCCTTTCCTTTCCTTCTTTCTCTTACCTTCCCTGTCTTTTACTTCCCTCTTTCTTTTCTCTTTCTTTCCTTCCTTGCTCCTTCCCTTCTTTCCTTCTCTTAATTCTGTGATATAAGAAGTTGCACCCAGGCCCTTCACATTAAGCTATATTCTCACTCTTTTTTTTTGTTTTACATTTTAAGACAAGGTCTCGCTAAGTCACTAAATTGCCCACTCGGGGCTCAATGCAATCTTGTGCCTCAGCTTCACGGAGTGCTGGGGCTACACGCATGCACTGTCATTTCTGGCCTCAATATTTATTGAGCACATCCAACATAGAGCTTATACACAATAGTGAATAAGAGATTCTTTGCGCCCACAAAAAAGGCATAACCTAATGGAATAAGGCAGGTGTCTTTATACTTAAAACACTGTGCAGTGGAGCTGTAAGCTAGTATTGAGGAAAGAACAGCAAGTCCAAATGAAGATAGAGGAAAAAATGCTATAGCAGGCAGTGGAATTGGGAGAAAATCTATTTGTTTTCTAGACCTATCCACTTGTCTCCAACTTTGACTCCTGGGGGAAATTTGGAGTTTCTCCTCTCTGCTCTAAAAAACCATCTCCACCTCCCATATATTCCCACATAAAAGTACCTGAAATCTGGGCACTTCCCTGACATTCTTTAGGGAAGATAGTGAAATCGAGGCACACACCCTGGTGAAGCAATGTGCTGTGTAACTTTGTGGTTTTTCATGTCAGAAAAGTTTGTCTCTTCACTGCCTTGGGTGCCTGGTTTATAAAGTTATCTCCATGCTAAAGAAACTGTGACTCATATTGACTTCTTCTATCAATCATCTTCAGGCCAGTGTGCCTCAGTGCTCCTGGCGGGAAAACCATTTTAAGGACCACTGTGAGGCCACAGTGGATCCCATGGTCACAAAGCTGTAAGGCAAAGTGCTTGTTGTTCATCAGTGTCTGACCAGAGAGAGTTGGCATTTATTTATCTGCCCTACTTATTTAGTACCCTACAAATAATTGGAGTTTGTACTTTCAAATATTTATGGAGGCTCTTCCCCAGTAGCTCAGGGCTAATGGTTAGCCAGTGCTTGGAGCCCCTGGGTGGAATAGCTTTTCTCCCAGCTCCGTTCTCATTCTGCCTCCTCTGCCCTCACTCCCTTCCTCTCTTCCCAATTAGAAATCTAAGGTTCAAGGACTGGTTCTAAGAACCAATCCCCTGCTAACTTTTGTAACTGTCTTAGTAGAACAATTTATGCACATGGATTTCAGGGCCAACATGTAAATACTTCCAGAAGCATCAGAACATTGTAGTTTAGGGTATCCTTCTATGCACGATGTGGTAGTCCATGCCTATAATCCCAGCAATCTGGGAAGCTGAGACAGGAGGCTTGCAAGTTCAAGCCCAGCCTGGAAAGCTCAGCAACTTAGTGAGATATTGCCTCAAAATAAAAAAAACCAAAAAAAAAAAAAAAAAAAAAGGTTGGGCTAGTTTGGAAAAAAGAAAGTATCCTGCTAATCTTGTACTCACTCTAAGAAATAATCATTTTGTTTAATTTAATATCAGTTTGTTTTGGTGTTGCCTGGCTCAACAACATGCATCAAGCTTCTAGTCCTTCCTTCCATTTTTTCTTTTTCCATTATATTACAGAATTAACCACTGCATGCCAGGCCCTGTTCTGGGGAAGATATCATGGGACAGAAAGTTTGCACAGAGAATAGGGCAAGGTTCTTGAGAATGTCTTTTTCCTTGAGGAACAAGAAGAACACATGGAGCACTATGAGGCAAAAGGTGACAAGGGCCACAGAAAGGATGTGGGCAAAGTTCTGCAGGAGTTCAAAGAAAGTAAGGATTTCTATTGTGGAAAGATAAGGAAAGGCTTGGTGGGAGAGACTGCACTTGAGCTCGACATGGATGGATGAGGGATGGTTTGCTGATGAGGAACTGGAGGGTCAGGAAGGGGTCAAGCCCACAGCAGTGGTGACAGAACAGGCCAGGGAACCTAGAGAGGAGAGAAGGGCTGAAGAAATATATAGGAGTGGAGGATGTGATCTTGCTTCATTTTAGAGGCAAGGAAATATATGCTAACCTGGGTATAGTTCTCTGGTTGAACCTCAAGCTATGGAGGGCTGGATCCAAGGGGATAAACATTTGGAGAAGAGGTGACAATAAAGAACATTCTCAGTATTATTTCAGTCTATGGATAATGAGATTAATAGAGGACACCAAAAGGGAACTGCAAGTGAGGATTACAAGATCTAGACCAAAGAAGTCAGTGTCTTTGGTGAGTGGTCAACTGTTGCTTATTGAAACCAGCTAACCTACACAATGCCTTTTCTGACAGATACAGAAAATAGTTAAATTCTGAGCTAGGATATTCCATCTGTATATAGTGGTTTAGTGGAGGAGAGAAAATGTAGATGACAGCAGAGTAATGAAGAAAATAGTGAAGCTAATCAGCACTGCCCTTCCCCAGACAACCATGCACCATGACTGTACAACCATGTTACCAGAGCAGGAAAGACACTAGAGAAAAATGATTTTTTACGTATTCAGTATTCATCAAATGCAGAGTAAGAATGGAAAAAATCAGCTATATATGGATGGTGTATAGACCAGATAATGACACACAGATGGCTCAGGGCACAAGGCACTAAATAGATGTGTTACCATTGTCACTCAGAGACTAGTTGAAAGAAAATAGAGGGGATAGTTGCAAAGGAAAAAGTATGTGTGCTGCTTGCACAATCACATGTACGTGCACATGCACACATATGCACATTATCTTTATATTTTGGTTTCCTCTGGCATAAAACTGGAACTGAGAGAAGCAGTTTCAATTTGGGGATCCTTGCAGTGTCATTAACCAGTGCAGTGTCACTGGTGTCATCAACACGGCAGTTGCAGAATCCTGAAGGTCGTGCTAAGAGCTTGGGGACAGGGAAGAAGAGTGGAGGAGAGGGGAGGGCTGGGGACCCTGGCGTGGATATTTCTGCTGCTTGTTGCTGCTGGTGAAGTAAAAGATGCTGTTGCTCCCAAAGAGCATGTGTCAGAGGTTTGGCACCCTCTGGTTGTGTGAGCGAAATGGAGTGTTGTTCATGATGAGGTAACTGAGACCCTGAGAAGTTAATCTTGTCTAAAGCTGTGCACAGGCCTTGCCAGTTTTTGACTGGCAAATCTAGTGAGTTTTCCCTCTGAAAATCCATTTGCCTACCTTTTGTTTGCTTTATAATTCTTCTCAAAAGGTGAGCAGGTTGACCTTAGGAGCCAGATGACTCACCTTTGGTGGGCTGCAGGGAGCAGGTGCACGGGTGTGAGGGACACTTCCTGAATCACCCTCTTCACTTGCAGGACTTGCCTCACTGGAGTCAGCAGCCGCTGCATTTCTGGAGGAGCAAGCAGAAAGCTAGCAGTTCACAGCCCTTGGAAGAGATGCCTGGCAATTCCTGGTTGGGCTTTATAGGACCGCAGAGCTCCTGCCTCCTGAAGCCCCGCCTCAGTTTACTGCGCCTCAGCCTGCTTCTAAAACTGGGCCAAAGGTCTCGCTCACTCAGCACATGAGTGAACCAAAGAAAAACATTGTCTCTCCGACATGTACACACCTGCCCTGTTCCTGGGTGTGTGTTACAGTGGCTGGCTGATTCTTCCTTTCTCAGGCTCTTCCAGCAGTATTTTGTGTGCCCAGCTACCTAAGGAGAAAGGCTTTTATGCTACTTGTGACATGTCTGAGGATAACACTAATTAACCTCTCTTGGATCCTGACTTCTCATCTCAGTGACTGTCACTTCTTGGTCTGTAATCCTCTTTGTGGTATTAGCTATTATTCTTTTAATGTATTATGCATCATATGAAAGAAATATTTCAAACCCAAAGCGAATGAATCTTTTTTTCCCCCTTTTTGAGACAGGGTCTTACTGCATATTTCAGGCTGGTCTTGAACTCACTACCTAGCCCAAGCTGGGCTTTGAACACAGCAATCCTCCTGCCTCAGCCTCCCAAGTGCTGAGATTACAGGCATGTGCCACCATGCCT
>PVJX010028915.1:0-23423 GCA_004027295.1 Dolichotis patagonum | reverse complement strand
ATGTGGTTGACTCGGGGTGCCAGGAGAACAAGGAGCTCCTCCCCTCTCTGGGGGGTTGCTGTGAGCCTTCTGGCATGTGGGCTGAGAATCAAAAATCTCTTGTCATCCTGTCCCCTGTCCCGTGTCTCCCCCTCCTTAGCAAGTGGCAGCCAGTTAAGTACACATCTCGTGAAAAGATTGGCTATGTTATTTAGTATGAGGTCCCCATATGCAAAGACATGGACAACCATTTGGAAGAAAACAAGAGACAATATGACAGATAGTGAAGATCTTTGGCTGTCTAGCTTTGAAATTTATGCTTTCTTATGTCCCGTTCTGTTCTGTTTTGTTGTGTTTAATTTTACCCCTTTTAAAATAAAATTAAAAAAAGAACACCTCAAGAAGGTGATACTCTAAAAAAAAAAAGGTGGGTAGCACTCACACAATCCTAGCATCACATTGTGAGTCAATCTAAGTATCATGTCTTTGATTCCCCTCGCGCAAATTCTAGATCCAAAAAAGCCCCACCTATGACAGTATGTGGCTTTGCAGGAACATCTACCTACAAACCCTAACAGCAAGCCTAGTTTACACAACAAGTTCAAGGCCAGTTTGGACTGTGTAACAAGACTCTGTCTCAAAAAATAAAAACAGTTCAAAATTGCAATATGATAGGGATTTTTTAGATACCTTTGGAAAGCACTGTCTTCCTGAAGGAAAGCAGAAAAGCAAAGGTACCTTTCTAACACATGTGAAAACAATAAGCTATGTTTGTCTCTCTATGTTTATAAATCTGAATTCTTACATAAGCTCAAAGGAATAAGACGGGTAAGTTATATCTAGTTTTAACAAATACTTCAAAGTACCTCACTATATTGCTGCCACTTGCCATCTTTTCCAGATTTCTTACTAATCATTATACCAGGTGATGTTTGTAAAGTGGTCTTTGTCTTGCCTGTCTGTCTGTCTGTCTATGTGCCTCTTTGATTGTGCATGGTGTTAGGAATTGAACAGTTGAACTCAGGGCCTCATGCACAAAAAGTAAGTGCTGTGTGCTGGAGCAATATCCCCAGCTAGATCCTACTATTTATTTTGTTTTGCCTTAAACCTTTTAAAAATTATTTTTAGTATGTTTTCTGTCCATAATGATTACATTCATTGTGGAAATTTAGCCCAGTACATAACATATCTTAAGCCTTTTTTTATTCCTTCTCTCTTCCACTCCCTGCCCCCCACTTCATCTGTTGGTCCCTTGAACTTTTGAAAAAAGATCTATTTATATATTTCCTATTGTTTAAATTGCACTTTGCCCTTTAATTTATTTATATTTTGAGTTTCTAGTATAAGAGAGCCATGCAATACTTAATTCTGTTGTTGGATTCATTGAATTTAATATTATAGCTCAAGGTGTATTCAGAATTGTGATGCTTGTGCTTTGCCTTGTTGCTCAAGATTACCTTTTGTTATTTTGGATATTTTTAGATTCCATATTTTTTTTAGTTTTTTTTTTCAGTTTTGTGAGAAATGTGGTTTGTATTTTGATTGGAATTGCATTAAAACTGTGTATAATCAGTTTTGGATAGATGATCATTTTCAAAATATTGTTTCCTCATATGCAGATATGGGATGTCTTTCTATTTCCCTGTGTCTGCTTCAATTTACTTTTTCAGAATACTGAGGTTTTGGTTTTAAAGATTTTTCACTTCTTTGATTAGGTTAACTATAAGTGTTTTTTAATGTTATTGTGAATGGTATTCTCTTCCTAATTTCTTTCTTTCTTTCTTTCTTTCTTTCTTTCTTTCTTTCTTTCTTTCTTTCTCTCTCTCTCTCTCTCTCTCTCTTTCTCTTTCTTTCTTTCTTTCTTTCTTTCTTTCTTTCTTTCTTTCTTTCTTTCTTTCTTTCTTTTTTGTACCAGGGATCAAACTCACGACCATGCATGCGCTTGCAAGGCAAGCACCTATGCTGCTGAGCTAAATCCCCAGCTCTCTTCCTAATTTCTTTCTTGGTGAGTTCATTATTGGAATATGCTATGGCTATTTTTTGCTCTGGCTATTTTGAGTACTACATTGAACAGGTGCAGTAATAGTGGAAGTCCTCTTGTTATTGATTTTAAAAGTAAATCTTTCAGCTTTTCCCCATTTAATATTCTATTTGCAAAAAATACTTTTATCAGATTAAGATAAGTCATTCTACACCTATTTTCTTCAGGGTTTTTATCATGAACATAAGTGTTGGATTTTTTATTTTAAAGAGAAAAAGCAGTAAAAACAATGGTACAGCATTTCAAAGTAAGCTAACAGGGGATTAACAATGGTTAATGTATTGCATTTGGGCCATGCACATAACAGCTACCTTTGGAGACACTTCCGCCAGTAACCAGCCACGTGCACAACAGCCACCATCAGGGAGCTTCCCACAGGTAAGCAGCTTGGGTCTGGAAGACAGCAGCCAGCCCTGCCCCTGCATGAACATCAGCCACCATATGGGATAATTTTTGCTGGTAGCCAAGGTGGGTTGGGAAAAGCACCAGTGAGCCTTCCACCAGCACACCCAATGGCCACCATCAGATATCCGTAGCCAGCATTGGCCAGAAAAACCAGCCAGTCATACTTCAGAGAAATTATAGCCACTGTGAGAAGTGCCTGGGACCCCACTACCCACTAGTGTGGGAGAACCCAGGAAAATATCAAGAGAAAGAAGCAAAAGGTAGCCTTTGGCCTCCAACCCATGCAGAACACATCCAGGATATATAAACACTGAAGAGATTTGAAGTCACACACCTGAAGTTTCTAAAGTGATGGCAACTAAAGTAAACAAAACAACTTCATGAGCCTATAAAAGAAATTAGAACAGAAATGCTATCTCAAATAAAAAAAGAAATGAAAAACATAACAAAAGAATTACTGAGCATCTCCAAAGAAGATACAGATAAAAAATAGAGGAGTATAAGAAAATGAAGGAAACCTTGAAATAATAATACAAGAAAGATTTAGAATGCATTAAACAGATTCAAAGAGATACTCAGGAAATTAAAAACTCCACTGAAAGCTGACTAAACACTTGAAAGAAACAGAATATACTTTCAGACCCTGAATACAGGTTTGCAGAAAAGATATATTTAAAAATAACCAAGGAACCAAGAAACAACAATTCAATGGCTGCAAGATGATGCAAAGAAAAACAATTTAAGAATGATAGCTATCAGCAAAAAAGCAGGGGTCAACACAAATGACATAAAAAGTCTAATTACAGAAGTAATAGCAGAAAACTTCCCAAACATGGGAAACAGACGGAGTAAACAGATAAATGAGGCATATAGTAGTCCAGCTACCCATAGTCAAGATCCCAGAAATCCAGAACAAGAACAGAATATTAAAATCTGTTAGGGAAAAGAGACAGATCCCCTGTAAAGGAAAACCCATCAGAATCATGACAGACTTCTCAACACAACCCACCAAGTCAAGAAGAGGTAGAAGTATTTTAAGTCCTGAAGGAAAACAATTTCCAACCCAGCTTGATGTATCCTGCAAAACTATTTTTCAAAATTAATGGATAAACAAGATACTTCCGTGACAAAGAACTGCTGAAGGAATTCATGATCACCAAACCAGCCCTTCAAAGAATACTGAAGAACATTCTGGAGAGAGATAAAAATGATCACAGTTCCAGGGATAGCAGCAGAGGGGGACTGCCAAGTGGGGCAAGCAATTAAATGGAGAGAAAAGTAGGCAGCCAATGGCAGGAAAATTGCAAGGCAGAGACAAGTCAGTGCATGTTGGCCATAGCCATTAATGCAGATGGTCTCAATTCACCAATAAAAAGAAACAGAGTGGATTGAGAAACAGGATCCATCAATATGCCTTATACAAGAAATACTTTAACTCGAAAGGAAATTCATAGCCTGAAAGTCAAAGGATAGAAAACAATGCTTTATGTGACAGGGAACCAGAAATAGTAGGGGTAACTTGACCATCAACTGTAGAATGCATAAGAAAGATATGGCATTTGTATACAATGGAAAGCTACTCAGGTATAAAGAAAGATATACTTGAGACTCTTGTAGGTAATTGGATATGACTTGCGATCATGCTTATGGCTGAAATGGTTCAGAGTCACATGGGTGAATATCATGTTGTCTCCTTAGTATAAAAAACTAAAGGAGTTAGTAGGACCCAAAATGTACAATATTGCAAAAGTGAAATGGAAGGAAATGTCTAAAAAAGGAAGGCAGTGGCCATTGTCAATCTATTATCTTTTTTTGAAGCCCTGTATTTTCAGGGTTTCATTTTGTTTGGTTTTATTCTGTTTTGTTTTGTTTGATTTTATTATGTTGGATGGCATGGGCAGCTGTTTCAAAGATAACAAAATATATTAGGATAGCCATTATTGATTTCCTGCTACCTTGTTTTGAAGGCCTTATTGCTTTCATTGTTTTGTTTTGGTTGGTTTTATTCTGTTCTGTTTTATTTGATTTTATTATGTCTGATGGTATGGGTAGTTAAATAACAAGATGCATTATGGTAGCCATTGTTGATTTCCTTTTATCTTGTTTTGAAGTCCTGTATCACATTCATTATTTTGTTTTGATTGACTCTATTCTGCTTTATTTCAGTTGGTTTCATTCTCTTCAAAATAATATATATATATGTGTATATTGCACTTGTTATCTTCAAACTAGTTGCTCAGATTATAAGATATAGGCATGAAAAAGTGATGAAACAATATAAAAACAAACCATTCTTTTCAATAGACCAATAGAAATTAGCAGTATAATTGTGATAGGTATTATATATGTATATATATATGCATAATTCATATATAGTATAATTGTGATAGGTATTATATATACATATATATCATATATATGTGTGTGTGTGTGTGTGTGTATTCTCCTCCCTCATTGCAGTTGTAATTTCTTTTTAAGCAGTTTTTTCCTCTTTCACAATATCTATTATACATTGTGAATCTTACTTACTCTTTCAGTTTCTTATACTATGGAGAAAATATGATATTTACTCATGTGAGTGTCATATATTTCACTTATGAGTGTAGTCTCAAGTTGCATCTTTTACTATATAAGTCTCAAGTTTTTCCTTTATAGCACAATAATACTCCTTTGTGTAAAAATGCCACATCTTTGTTATCCATTCCCCAGTTGATGGGCATTTGGGTTGTTTCCAAGATTTAGCTATTACAAATTATGCTGCTATAAACATTGGTGCACATATGTCACTGTGGTGTGATATTTTAATTCTTCTTGGAAAATACCCAGAAGAAGAATGACTGGGTCTCATAATGGGACCTCTAATCCGAGCTTTTTGAGGAATCTCCACACTGATTTCCACAGTGGTTGTAGCAGTCTGCACTCCCATTAACAGTGGAGAAAGGTTCCTTTTTCAGCACAGCTCAGCCTGTAATTTTTATTGGTTGATTTCATGATAACCATTGTTACTATAGTGAGATGGAATCTCAGTTTTGTTTTAATTTTCATCTTTTAAATGACCAGTGACATTTAACATTTTTTCATATATTTATTTGCCATTTTTTATTTTTGCATCTAAGAAGTATATATTTATCTCAGATGCCTATTATTGGATTAGGTCTTTGAATTTGAGGAGTCTGATTTTTTTTTATTCTTTATATGTTCTAGATAAAAGTCCTGTGTCTGTGGGACAGCTGGCTAAAATTCTTTCTTATTCTGTGGGTTTTCTTTTCACTGTGTTGGTGATTTTTTTTGACGTGCAAAAACTTTTTAATAACATGAGAATCCAAGTGTTGATTTTTTGAAGTACTTCTGGTGCTATTTGTGTTTTGTTCATGAACTCTCTGCTTACCCACTGTTTTCAAGGTTTCTATCTACTTTTTTTCCAGTAGACTATTTTTGTTTTAATATTTAGACTTTTAATCCATTTGACTTTACTGCATAGTAAACATGGGTCTAGTTTTAGTCTTCAGCATGTGGAAAGCCAGTTTTTCCAGCACTGTCTATTAAAGTGTCTTTCTTCCATTGGAATACATTTGGCCCCTTTGTCAAAGGTAAGTTGATTGAGTGTGTGTGTAGTTGTATCTACATATTCTAATCTGTTCCACTGATCCTCAAGTCTGGTGTTTTTGCCAGTACCATGCTGATATTCTCATAGCACTTTTTAAAAAAATTACGTTAGCTTTGTAGTATAATTTCAAGTCAGGGACTATGATGCCTCCTGCCTTGCCTTTGTTGCCCAGAATTCCCTTTGCTGTTCTAGGTCTCTTCTGTTTTCTAATGAAGTTTATGAATGTTTTCTGTAGGTCTGTGAGGTATGCCAGTGGTATTTTGATTTGAATTAAATTAAATCTGTATAACAGCTTCGGGAATATGGTCATTTCCACCATGTTGGCTATTTCTCTCCATGATCAAAGGATATTTTTTCATTTTATGATATCCTCTTCAATGTCATTTTTCAGAGTACTGTAATTTTCAATGTATAGACCCTTTACTTACTTTGTTAGATTTATTCCTAAGAATGTCATTGTTCCGAAGAATACTATGGTGAAGGATATGATTTTCCTAATTTCTTTCTCAGTGAGTTTGCTAATTGTGTGCAGGTATGCTACTGATTTTTGAGTGCTGACTTTGCATCCAGTTAAGCTAATGAATTTGCTTATTAAATCTAGATGTCTTTTGGTGGCGTTTTTTAGGTCTTCTATATTGAGTATGATGTCATCTGCAAATAATGGTAGTTTAAACTTACTCTTTTGTATTATTTCTCCTTTTATTTCTCTCTCTTGTCTAATTGCCCTGGCTAATGTTTCCATCCTTGTCTTATTCCTGATTTTGGAGTGAAAGTTTTCAGTTTTTGTCTATTTAATATGACATTGGTTGTTGGTTTGTTGTAAATGGCTTTTATCAGATTAAGATAAAGACCACCTATTCTGATTTTATGTACTTTTTGTTATCAAGAATGAGTGCTGGACTTTATCAAAAACTTTATCTGTATATATCGAGATTATCATGTGATTTTTGTGTTTGTCTCTGTTGATGTGTTGTATTGCATTTATTTGCATATGTTGAACCATCCCTGCATTCCTGGGATGACTACGACTTGGTCATGGTGTTTTAGCTTCTTGATGATTTACAACATTCTGTTTGCTAGTAGTTTATTGAGGGTATGCTCATTAGGGATATTGGCCTGGAGTGCTCTTTTTGGTTAGTTCTTTCTCTGATTGGATGTTGGATATTGTTAAAGGATTTTTGTTCATCTACTAAGATGATCATTAATGTGATGCATTGTATTTATTGGTTTACATATGTTGAAATGTTTTTGCATCCTTGTAATGAAACTACTTTGGTCATGATGCATGGTCTTTTAATGATTTATTACATTCTATTTGCCAGTACATGGTTGAAGTTTTTTTTTAAATTTTATTTAAAGAGAAAAAAAAAACAAAACAAAAAATTCTGTAGCAACAATACAGAATTCAAAAGGAAAAAAAGAAAACAAAAAAACACTAAGAAATCACTACTTGATAAATTACATACTTTCATCTTGGAAATAGTTGTTCAAGTTACAAAATTAAAGCATACAAAGTAGACATTCAAACATTGTTGAAGTTTTGTGTGTATGTTCATCAAGAAAATTGGCTTTTTTAGTTGAGCTATTGTCTGGTTTTGAATGGTGAAGATATCAAGTCCTGTGTTTTTGCTAGTTTTTAGCTTTCTATTAATCCTTCAGTTTTTTTGCCTCTTTTTGGTTCAGTTTTGGTATTTCATATGTATCCGAGAATCTATCCATTTGTTTTGGATTCTCCAACTTATTGGAATACAGTTTTTCAAAGTAGTTACTAATAATCTTCTATGATTTTGCCTTTTTTGATTTTTCATTGCATTAATTTAGAACTTTCCTTTCTTTATAAGATTGGATAAGGATTTTTTTCAATTTTTTTTTATCATCATGAAGAACCAGGTCTTTGATTCCTTGCTTCTTTATATTGTTTATTTTAGTCTCAATTTCATTAATTTCTGTTTGGTTTTTATAATTTTCTCTCTTGTATAAGCTTTCAATTTGGAATGTTCTTGTTTTTCTAGGATGTTGAGATTTATCATTAGGTTATTTATTTAGTCTCACTTGATTTTTTCTGATGTGGGCATTCACAACAATAAATTTTTCTCTTAAAACTGCTTTCAAGCTGGGGGTTTAGCTCAGTGGTGTAAGCACCTACCTGGCAAGCACAAGGTCCTGAGTTCAATCACCGGTACAAAATACAAAACAAAACAAAATTGCTTTCATTATGTCCCATAAGCTCTGGTATGTTTTACTGACATTATTCTTTGATTGAACAAACTTTTTAATTTTTTCTGTGACCAATTGATTATTCAAGATGTATTGCTTAATTTGCTTGCATTTAAATTATGTCTGTGGTTTCTTTTGCCATTGATTTTTTTTGTTTCATTGCACTGTGTTCTGATGACACTATAATTTAAATTATTTTATATTACTCTCTGTCTATTTTGGGGAATTTTCCATGTGCTGCTGAGAAGAATGTGTATTCTGTTCTGTTGGGTGGAATACTCTATATATAACCATTAAGTCCATTTGTTCCAAAGTGTGGTATGCTTTTTTGTTGATTAGTTTCTTTAGTTGGTCTCTCTGTTTGTGCTGGTGGGATATGAGGTCTTTCACACTGTGTTATCTGATGTTTAAGATCAAGTACTGTTTGTTTTATAATGTTGGGTGCACTTGTGTTCATTGTATATATGTTAATAACTGTGAACTCTTCCTGTTGAATTATTCCCCTAATAATGACATCTTGGCTTCTTTTGATAAGCTTTTGCTTTAAGTTCACTTTGTCTGAAACTATACTAGGTACCTTGCTTGTTTTGTAGCACCCATTGCACAGGATACATTATTTTTCATCCTTTGATTTTTAGTCCATGAATTTGTTTTAGGATTAAATATGTTTCTTTCATACAGTATACTGTTGAGTTTTGCTTTTCAATCCATTCTTTCTATCTGTATCTTTAGATTGAGGAATTTAGAATATTCACTTTGAAAATTATTACTGAAAGATATTGACTGATTCCTGTCATTCCATTATTTACCTGTTGCTGATTCTTTTTTTTTCCGTCTGCTTGAACACTCACTTTGCCTCTTATATTCATTCCATTAGATGTTTTGCCATTGTTATCTTCATTGTCTCTTTGTAAGATACTCTTTTTTAATTGGTAGTAAAGTTTTTAAAGGTATTGCAGAAAACAGGCTCTATAGAGTTTGGATCAAGTAAAATCAAGAAAAGAAGTGCAAGGGTGGGATACTATGAAGAAGCATGAAAGCTTCGTTCTAAGATACTCAATAATATTTTGGAATGCTAGTTTTGTGGTCATGTGGTGCTCTTTGTCATGGAAAGATCTTCATCAATTTTGAAATGCAGTTTTCCAGGATGTATTAGTCTGGGCCGAAAGTCGTTTTCCTTTAGGGCTGGCAACACCATTGTAAAATCTTCTGGGCTTTAAGGTGTGTTTTGAGAAGTCTGTTGTTATTCTACAGGGTTTATATTTGTAAGTGAATTTTTGTTTTTATCTAACAGCTTTTAAGATTGGGTGAACTTCTGAAATTCTGCCTATGATGTGTCATAAACAGTTTCTGCTTGAACTATTTGGGGCTCCAGTATATGTTTCACTTAGCTGTATATTAAATCTTTTTCACATACTTGGGAAATTTTTCTGCTACTATTTCTTTAAGCAGAATTTTTAATGTCAGTTGTGTTGTCTTTTGATTTTTTTTACTAATTACAGTTAATCTTAGATTAGTTTTCTTTGTGTCATCTATTAGCTGTTAGATATATCTTCTAGTTCTGACACTCTGTCGTCACATAAATCACTTCTGTTGCCCATGCTTTCAATAGAATTTTTACTCTAAATTTCTGTTTGCTATATTTTCATGGACTCTAATCCTTTACTAAGCTGTTTATTCATGTTTTGTATCATTTTATATATCTCAGGTAGTTTTTCATTAGTGTTCTGTAGATTCAACAATCATTTCATTTATTAAGTCCATTATCTATTGAGTTATTTCCTCTTTGAGCTTGCTGAGCAATTTATTGATCTGGTGGGGTTTTTGTATCTTATTTTTGTTGTTTTGTATAATTCACTTATGTGGCTTTTGATTTACTGCCTATCAATGCTGCATGGATCAGCTTTGAGGGAGTTGGGAGATTTTGATGAATTTGATTGCTTTGCTTTCTCATGTTTCTATTTTTTTTCTGTATTTTGCTGCTGGTCTGCACCCATTTTTATTCTCCAATTATGCTCTTTTAAAATATTATAAATTACTAGTTCCTACTCTGCCTTTTGAATCATTTATGTGGTTGTGGTTGTAACTTTATTTACATTTTAAATACATAAATGCTAGGTGCAGTGTAATCCCAGCTACTCGAGAGATTGAAACAAGAGAATTGAAATTTCAGGACAATCTGGGAAATTTATGAAGACCCTGTCTCAAACACACACACTGTCGATGTGGAATTGTAGATTAGTAGTGGGGCACTTACCTAGTATGCTCAAAGCCTTAAATTTGATCCTTTTACTGAAAAAAGAAACAAAATTAGAAACACATAATATAGACACACGATTCCTCCATTTCCTTTCTTTAAAAATTACCATGCATGAACTTTTTAAATTTTATGGGTTTTTTTGTTAGTGTATATTAATTATACTTATTAATGGAGTCCAGCGTGACACATATGTATTTTTTTAAAGACACAGTCTTGCTGTGCTGCCAAGACCTAGTCTCAAGCAATCCTCCTGCCTCAGCTTTCTGAGTAACTGAAACTATAGGCATGTACTATTATACCCTAGTGTCATATATTGACACATGCATACAGTTTGTATTGATCAAATCAGGGTCATTAGCATTTTCCTCTCCTCACCATTTCTTTATATTTGGAGTCTTTGATCACTGCTATTCTGTATATCTTCACAAAACATATTAGGTTATTCTGAGCTACAGTTACCCCACTGTGCTGTGCAACACTGCAATTTATTTTTTCTATCTAATGGTGTTTTGGTAACCACCCTTTAACTTCCTTTTATCCAGCCTTTCCTCTCCAAAACACACTTTTTAGTCCCTAGTAGTTACTCTTCCTCATTCAAGTACACTTTTTTCAGCTTCTACATATGAGTGAGAGAGAGCACATGGTATTTGTCTTTCTGTGTCTGGCTTGTCTTGCTTAATGCTCTCCAGTTCCACCCATTTTGTTATCAAAAACAGAATTTTATTCTTCTTTGTGGCTGAGTATTAAATTTTTATATATATCATATTTTCTTTATCCATTCATCTCTTAAAGGGCACTTAGGTTGATTGCATATCTTAGCTGTTTTTGAATAATGTCACTATAAACATGAAAGTTCAGGAATCTCCTTGGCATGGTGATTTCATTTCCTTTGATTGCATACCCAGAAGCAAGATTTCTGGATCATATGGTACATCTATTTTTAGTTGTTAAGGAACTTTCATACTGGCTATAACTTATCAAATGTGTTTAAATGTTCCCTTTTCTCCACATTCTCACCAACATGTTATTTTTGTACTTTTTATGAAAAAATAAAACAAACTAAAGAGAATAACAATAGTTATTACAATGCATATTGTTATCTTCAAAGTAGTTACTCAGTACAAGAAATAAATCAAAATGATTCTTACAAAAAAGAAACAAACAGTAGCACAAATTTTCTTTTCAACAGAGGTAAACTATTAGATATATGTTGATCACAGTTCTTACTAGAATAGGTGGCTATCATATCATGTTTTTGTTTTACATTTCCCTGATAATCAGTGATGCATACCATTCTTTTCATGTTTGTTGGCCATTTGTATTTCTTCTTGTGAGAAGCAGTTATTCAAATATTTATCCTGTTTTTAACTGGGTTGCTTTGTTGCTGCTGCTCTTGATTACTTTAGGAGCAGACTATCTAGTTGTTTTTTTTTATCTAAGACCTTTGTTTTTCCTTTTTATACTGGCTTCCTTTTCAGTCTGCTATATAATGGTGGGTGTTACAGGAATTTGCAAATGTTGGTTAAAATTATGCTGGATGATTAGGTATAGGTATTAATTAGTCATATTTTCTCCCCCAGAACCCTAGGGGGTTGTGTAAACAAAATAAGGGAGTTGTGTAAACAAAATAAGATGACTTATTGTGATCTCAGTTCCCAAGTTTGAAATTAGGCTTTTAATCCAGTAATTATGCTGTGGTGTTAGATATTTTGCAGTATTGCTAATATATTCTAATAATTTTCAACTCTCCTATAAAAATTCTATTCAATGACCTTTGTTTTTAAATTGTTACTGCTTTATTTTTTTATTGCTAGATGGTTTCCGGAAGGTAATTGGATTGGAGAATGGAAAGACTGACCAGAAAGCACCAGCTATGGAATTTCAACATCCATTATTCCAAAAGGGAGGAGCCAATTTTCTAGAAAACATCAAGCGCAAAGTAGGAGGACTATTGTCTCACTTTTTCTGTAATAAATTCGAGTTGCAGCCAGTCTTTCCTTGATTTAAATATTTTAGAGTTTCTTTGATTCTTAAGGTTAAAAATTGTTGCTGGAATTTGCCAGCTGGAAACTCATTTGCTGGATACTTTTTCTGATTCTCTAGAAAGATGACCTCTTGATATTGATTTGTTCAAAGTTTTATGACTTTTTCTGAGTTATGTTTTATTGCTTTGTATATTTTTACCATGCATGTGCAAATATAATATTTTAGGAACTAGGCAGAGGAGACCAGAAAAAGTTAGGAAGTTACTTTATTTTTATATATTTCTTAATAAGCAAAATAACTGCTGACTCTGTCTGCTCACACCCAGATAGATCAAAACAGAGTATAAGTAGTAACCCAGGTTTTCACTCATGAGATGTCTATGCAAGTTGGTAGGGCAAACTTTGTTCACAGAAAACTTTTTTTGCAATTTTAAAACAACATATTCTTCATTTTACTTGTAGAAAACTTGTGATAACCTCATATTAGATGAGGTAGAAGAATGAAAGACAAAGATAAATTAAGTTAAATCAGAGTCCAATCCCATTATAAATATTTATACATATGAACTAATTTATATTTAATTTTAATTTATAACTTCTACATGGCAAACAGTGGTTCTCATGTACCATTAATTAGTGCAACTGACAATCCTGGTACTTAGAACAAAAATCATATTTTTGTTTTCTTATGCAAGGAAACAAAGCCCTCAAATGTTTTTTCTAATATTGTATTGACTTGTTAGCATTTGAGTCCATTGGTTTAGTGAATATTTGGGAATGATACATTCCATCCATAGAGATGATCCAGTTATGGGTTAAACAAATGACAGGCAATATCTTCATTATCACTGAATCAAAACAGGCAGCGAATTTACTCCAAATGTAATTGCACCCTCTTCTGAATCCTAATAAAATATTGTATATCATCTGTGGTCCTCATTTAGTGTTCATTCCATACTGCTTTTCATAGTCATCTTGTACGTTTAAGTATCTAAACTTTTCTCTTGCTTTTTTAATTACACAAGGGATATTTGACACATAAGCTCTTTTCTCAGAACTCAAGTTTAAATGGAATGAGATGTATTTTAAAATTAATAAGAAATCCTGCGTGTTAGAGTCACATATAATCACTCCTAACAGGGAGGAGCTGGGTATAGGGGAGTCACATATAACTATTTTTACATTTTCTATTCTGTTATAGTTCTTGGTTTACACATGTTATTCTCAATAAAGTATATTTTACATTATTTAAGGATAATTGTGATTTACCCATTTTTGTACAAAAATTATGCATTTTTAGTAATTTTTAAAGTTTGCTCAAAAATATATGCTGAATTTAGTAAATATTTATTGTTGATCAACTATGTGTAAGGTATTGAGCTGTGAACTGAAGAGATGAGGATAGCAGGAGACAATATTTCTAATCTTTCAGAAGCTTTTAACTTAGAGAGTTGATAATGTATATAATAACTGTTAAATGGAAATGGCTACAACAGAGGTACACTTAAAGAATTAGGTCTACTGTTACAGATTAATCATGCTTTTTTTCCCTTTCATAAGTGCCCATAGTAAAGTTGTTGGTATTTCTAACCAACCCAACTGTGTTTGGTTTCCACTGTAGGTGCCATCAGTGAAAATGGAAGAAATGAGAACTTGCTCTGATGAGTTGCAGAGAATGATGACTGAAGTGCAAGAAATGAATGACAAACAGAGCAACATGGGTGTCAAGTTTTCCAAACTGAAAAAGTAAGTGTTAATCACAATTCCTAATGCCTGTTTCTAAGGTTTTAAGGTTAATTTCTTCTGAGTGGAAAACTGAACACTTGCTGGGGATTTAGCTGAGCTGCATAAGTGCCTGCCTGGCAAGCGTTAGGTTGTGAGTTTGATCCTGGGTAGAAAAAAAAAAAAAAAGAGAAAACAAAACAAAAGAAACTGAACACTTGTTTTCTATGGCACTTTAGTGTGGTTTTGTTTAAGGGAAACCACAGCAGTCAGTCGAAAGGTTTAGTAGAACCTGGAGTGCTGTTTAATATTCCAGTGCTTCTGATCATGTATTTCTGACTGGTGAACATATCACTGCATAAATCAAAAATAAAATGACCACCATCCAAGATAGCTTTTCAGATATAAATAGTATAATAAGTACCCATTTATATTTGACATGAGAAAACAAAAAAAGACATTAAATATACGAGTTCTGCATTTAAGTATTTTAGCTTACATTCTTGGTTTATTTGCAAATACTTTGGCTTTTTAAACAACGTTTGTTTATAATATGTATACTTTACCACGTTTTTCAGTGATTTATAAGGAATTGCAGAGTACATGACAGCATAAATTTCTCTTAACATTAGAGTCTTTGCTCAGGCTGTAGTGTTCAAAAGCAAAAGTTAAATCATTACATAGTTACAATACCCTTGAAAAAAGTATAACTCATCATTTTTTTTGAAATATGTATGACTATGTTCCAGCAAAATGTCCATCAATACTCAAATTTCTAGTTTTCCGTAAATCTTTCAGTGAAGTAAAAAGTACATTCTTTTTCCTGGAAAATCATTAAAACTGATAAAATTTATTTGGCCAAGGTAACTAAAATAAAGACAACACAGCAAATACTCATCATTTATAGGAGTGAATTCTCACTCTTATAAACTCCATAAACATGCAAAGGCTATCCAGAAATGTGAACAATTCCATTTGCATGAATTTGAAAAGGTACCTTTAATGTCATGATTTTATCCTTTGACTTAGTAAAGTGCTTTTCACATCAAGTAAGTATAAAAAGAGATAGTGAAGAGAATGAAAGTATTTTTCTTCTCTTTTCAATAATATTAAATATAAGCAAGGATTTTTAATGGATGCTGACCATCAGCCAACCCATTATGTTAATTCTAGATATCAGCCTGCTGTTGATGGTCAAACAAAGCATATGTATATACTACGTGGTTGAGGATGCTTCAGTGATTTCTGGCTGATTTTATAGGTAAACCAGACCATAAATTACTGGCAATAGTGAACCAGATGGCTTTGTGAAGTTCCTTTTAGCCAAATAATTATGACACTTTCATATTGTGAAATTTGGATTATATTAGATCACACTTAAAACTAAATCTGTATAAGAAGTTTTTAGTCTCTTATTCTGATACAACTTGTCTCTTAACACATTGTTCAGAGTAAATACAGATATGTTAGTTTAGTGTAAGCTCACTGATATTTAGCTGTTTTGTCCATTCTTCTATGAAGTATTGTTCTACTCTTATAACAGTTAAGAAGAAATTTAAATTAGTATTATCTTGATTTGCAATGATTTTCATGTTCTCAAGTCTATAAGAATATGTATTAAGGTAGTCCATGTTTTCAAAAATACTAGTGTAGGAGCTGGAGATGTGACTCAGTGGTAGAACTCTTGGCTAGCATGCACAAGGCTTTGGGTTCAATCACCAGAACGACGACAAAAAGACCTGAATGACAAAAGTATTAGTGTAATGAACTAATTAACAAAGATTGGAAAGAATTAAAATTTAAACCTTTATTAATAAAGTAGGATAATAGGAAGATAATCTTCCTGAAGAACATCATGAATACTAAAACCCAGATACTTCAATATATTATTACCTACTGTAGCTTAAAAATTCTGGAGATATTTCTATTCTGTTTCATTTGGAAAATATGCTCTATTGCAGGCAGTATGCAACACTTTGGCTTGAAATGAAAAATCTCAGGCAGAAGTATGGTGAACAACAGCAACTATTAACGCAGGTATCAGTTCAGTTTTAAAAGATTTTTGTCTTTTTCTGTACATTTTTGATTGGAGCTACTGTATGGTATTTTTGGCTTAGATATAGAATGATTTTACTATATAGTCCTGTGAAAGTGAAAAGAAAAGTATGTTAATTTTTACTTAAGTGTGGTGGAACACTGGTAGCCTTTCTCTTTATCTATGAATTTCTCTCATTGAGTATGATAGCCTAATTAAAGTATTCTCTATGATTTGTTTTTAGATTCTTCAGTTTATCTTGCATTTGATGAGTGAAAATCATATGGTAAACAAAAGCAGCAAAAGGTAAATTTATTGATTCCAAATATTTTCTTGATTCCAGAAGTACACTTTATACTCAAAATAATGTCTCATAATTTTCCTTTTACTAAGCTCACTCTATTTTTAAAGTTAGTGCACTTAGTCAGCATATGTGAATTGTGTATGCAGTATCAGGATGAAATGATAAACTGGGCATGGTTTTGCATGCCTATGATGGCAGAACTTGGGAAGCTGAGGCAGGAGGATTGCTGCAAGTTCAGGGCCAGCCTGGACTATGTAGTGAGACACTGTCACAGAAAAAAGAAATGATACAAGACTGACTTGCTATGGCATGATCAAGGTAGATGTACCTTAGTTGCTGGCTCCTGGTTGTAGATTGCTTCCGTCTATGTCCTTAAGGTAGGTTTTAGGGGTGTCAGTGAACACTATTGTACTGTAGTCGTGTTAAGTATCAGGTTTTCTAAGGTTTCTAGTCACCTCTAAAGACAGGTGGAACAGGATACTTTTATAAAATAAGTGTTCGTTTTTCAACACTTTTAATTATTTGTTTATTTACTTGCTACTGGGGTTTTCATCCAGGTCCTTGCATGTGCTGTGCACATGCTCTTTGACCAAGCTAATGCCCCAGGTCCTGAATCCCTTCTTACACTTCCCCTAAGATTCTCCTGGAAGATATTCTTCAATGATGTTAGAGTTATGAAACTTATGTAGAGATTCTTTTACAAGATATTATCCTGATCAGAAAGAATTAAACCATTTCACCTATAATTTCTGATGTAATTAGAAGTTTCCACCTCCCTCGTAACTGGTCCTTTGCAACTTAAAACTGTTAGATTACTGTCTAAAACCTTAGAAGACAGAATATCTAATTATAAAAATATTTTTGTAAGATACTAACTAGTTTACCTCAAGCACAAATTCTTATGTTTTTGGCTTGAGTTTTCAGACTTGATTAAGTAATTTAGAACCAATGAATAGTAATTAATGACTAATGTTATTATGTACAGAATGTTAAGCCATAGTTATAGCCATAAGTTATCTTATTTAGTTCTCAAAAAAATTCTATTACATAGGCTCTAACATTGTCTTCATTTCACAGATGTAAATACTTAATGCATATTTCCTAAGAACAATGACATTTTCTTACAAAACTGCTGTGCAATATCAAAATTAGGAAACAGCATTGGTTTAACACTATTTTCTAATCCTTGGTTTGTACTTGAGTTTTATCAGTTGTCTCAGTGATGCTCTTTATAGCCACAATCCTCTCTCTCTTCTGTTCTTTGTCTCATACATACACTGCACTTACTTATTATATTTTACTTCTTTTTTAACCTGGAACAGTTCCTCAGCTTATCTTTGTCTTTCATGACTTCAACATTTTTGAAAGTGCAGGCCAGTAATTTTTGGCAGAATATAAAGTGAGGGTACTTTGGATTTGGCCCAGAGTCATGAGTGTATTCAGATTATGTTTTTTGGCAATAATACCAAAAAGTGGTACTGTGTTCATATCAGAGACACCTGATGTCAGTTTTTGCCCTTATTATTGATGCTAGCTTTGATCACTTACATTAAGGTGGTGTCCCCCAAAAGTGTCACTATTCTTAAATTGCTATTTTCCTTTTGTAATTATCTTAGGGGGAGATAGTAAGTAATTTTTCAACTTGCAAAATTTCACCGATATGAACAGACCTTACATTACAAGCATACATAGATGTGAACAAATCACAGAAGTAGCATACTTATCTACCACACAATTTTAAAGTAATTATAAAAGTAAAAATAATTTATTTACAGTATTTTTGTGTGCTTGGTTGTTTTATTCTTAACATTGCATATTTGTGTCAAATGTGTATAAGATTTACTTTGGCAGATTTATGAATGAATCCAATTTATGAATGTTGTCCTAGAATGGAGCTTCTTTGGAAGTAGCAGATGTATTGTACTTGAGTCTATTAAATACTGTTCTCAAAAATCTATCCATCAATTTTAGCTTTGACTTAGGATTCTTAATATATTACTATAATACAGACATTACTTTAATACAGATATTACTCATTTATCAACCAAGTTCCATTCCTGTGATTAGGTTGTTAAATGAATTGATCTTTAAATTAAGAAATGTTTGTAGTGTGTACATTATAATATGTATTCAGAACTAAGAAATGGTCAAAGAAGACTCCAACTTCATGACTTTCCTTTTATCTGTATATCTCTTATATGCACCACTGTAATGTATAACAGAATATAAAATTATACTACTGTACTGTACAGTACAAGCAGCAAAAAATACAGTACTATGTAAGCAAGAGATCTCCCTGTTTCAGCCTTCCAAGTGCTGGGCTTACAATCCCATACTACTATACCCAGCTTCATTGCTTGAATTTTTTTGCTTTTAGTATACACTGGGTCAGCTAAAAACTAAAGAATAAGAGGGGAAACCAGGCTCCTTGGAAGGATGTCTAATTCCAGGGTTGGAACAGGCAAAGTACAAATTGAATCTTAAATTCCTATTATATCAAAGCAAATAGTCAAAATAGTGAGAATGTACCTATCAATGAACATATTCTAGTAAGGATTATAATCTTTTTAGTAAAATAAGATTCCATGATTTCACACTTATATAAATAAATGAATAAATAAGGAAGCAGGAAATGTTCTTCCTTAGAATGCAAATTAAAAATGTAGAGGAATGATGTGACTAAAAAATCACTACAGACATTCTTCATTTAACGAGCTACCTGTTTAACAACTGTTTAGACTTGCCATCTGCTTCTCATTTACAACTCATCTTTTTTTTGACACAGTTTTGTACATCTTGTTTAAAGAACTTCAATGTCTTGAGGCCAGCCTAAGCAACACGGCGAGACCTTGTCTCAAAAAGCCAAAACAATAACAATTGAGGCTTCTAGGATGTCTTTAGGTAGACATAGAAGAAAATGTATATGTAGTAATAATATTCTAGGGAGCCAATAATTCTACTAAGCCATAATTTAGGTTATTTTGTTTGCCTTCATTGATGATGATATCTTAAAATATTTGTGTCTAATGGGCTCTTCTGACAAAGGGTGTTTAATATTAAGTTCTTTACTGCAGAGTGGGCTGACCATTGCAACACTAGGATAATTTACAGAAATGAAATCTGGGTGTCATTACAGGTCATTACCAGTCATATCTGAACTTGAAGCTTCCAAATGTGCTCCTCAGTATTTCCATATCCCAGAGGAGAAGAAGAAAGAAGCTGTAAGATTCTGAAATAACAAGATGGTGGTGGGTGGGCAAAAAAAGCACTTACTGTCAGTTAAATTTTCAGTGTCTATTACTACTATTTCTCATACAATTGTTAAATAGTCTTAAAGGAAATAGTACCACGTATGGTCTGAGAAAGTCTAGATGCATATACAGGTGCATAATCAGTTCTGATTTCCCCTAACTCTCCTTAGATGGAGATAATAAAAGATGGTTATGCGATTATTGAAGACAAATATAAAAGTCTCCTTGACAGTGGTCTACCTACTTTGACAAGTGAATACAAAAACTTAGTTTCATCTGTGGACCAAACAAATAGAGATCATAGGTAAGCAACCTTTTGGCCAATGTTTTGGTAGTGAAATATACTATTATCTGCAGCTGGGTTAAAGCATGGGCTATATTCTGTTTTTAAATAAACAAAAATGCTTTCCTTCAGTTACAAAATTAACACTGCTGACTTCCTGTCAGTACATTATGTATTTCTGCTTTTTTCTTAGTGATACTGCAATCTATGTTCTTGTTCAGTACTTATTATGACTCTCAAAACACTCTAGCAAAACAGTTTGACCTGTGTATAAAGTAGTGCAATCATTGAAGCAATAAAGTATGAAAACATAGCTTACTTATATACATATATGATCAATACCTTTGTTACATGTCAGCAATAGCCAGTTTAAAAATCTTATGGAAAAAGCTTCATTCAAAAAAACAACAAATATTATGTTAGCAACTACTATAAATTTAATAAGAAGTATAGAGAGTCTATGGGAAAAATATGCTTGTAAGTTTTTATACATGAATATCATTTTATGGAGACATAATATTCATTCATTTGTATATGGTGCATTATGGTAATTCAATACATGTTTATAATAGGCAGTAACCAAATGAGAGCAATTAGCATTTCCATCTCTTCAAGTGGTTAATCATCTATATTTGTTGGAAATTCTATACTACTCTAATCATTTTGAAATATAACACATACTGCTTTAATGAATAGTTATCCTATGGTGCTGTAGAAAACCAGAACTAATTCCTCTTCTATAGCTATGCTTTGGTGCCTTTTATTTAACTTCTTTCCATCCTCTTCCCCTACCCTTCCCAGCTTTGAGTGACCACCATATCACTGCATTCTTCTATAACATTGACATTTTAGTTTCTACAAATTAATGAGCCTATGTGACATACTATCTTTCTGTTTCTGGTTTATTTTGCTTTACACAATGAACTATAGTTTCATCTATGTTGCTGCAAATGGCAGGATTATATTCCTTTCCAGAACTGAATAATATTCAATGTGTATTTTGTATATACATCACATCTTGTTCACACACTGTTGGAATTCTAGATTAATTCCAGCTAATTGTGAATAGCATTGCAACAAACTTGAGAGTATAAGTAGTTTTGGTTTAATGATCTCATTTTCTTTGGATGTGTACTGAGCAGAGACGTTGATGGATTTTATGGTAGTTCTATTTTAGATTTTTGAGGAATCTCCATAATAATCTACATAATGGCTATGCTAATTTACAAATTTACAGTTCCTACCATGCTAATTTACAAATTTACAGTTCCTACCATGTTAATTTACAAATTTACAATTCCTACCAACAATGCATAACAGTCCCCTTTTCTCTGTATCCTGACCAGCAGGTATTATTTTTTGTATTTTTGGTGATAGTCATTTTAACTGGGAGGAAATGCTATCTCATTGTGATTTTTATTTGCATGCTCCTAATGATTAGTGACATGGGGGCATTTTTAAGTATACTTTTTGGCCATATTTATATCTTTTTAAAAGTTGCTTATTTAGATTTTTAGATAATTTTAAATGAATTATTTGTGGATATATATATATATATATATATAGAGAGAGAGAGAGAGAGAGAGAGAGAGAGATTGAGAGAGAAAGTGTGTGTGTGGTGTGTGTGTGTGTGTGTGGTAGTAGAGATTGAGCCAGGGTCTTGCACATACTAAGCAAGCACTTTACCACTGAGTTACATTGTTAGCCCAGTGTATATCAGTTTTAAGGGTGTGTCACAGATAGATGGATGCTAAATATATGGATGTCTGTTGAGGAAAGTTACCAGTCCAGATATGTCAGTCTTAGTTTTGTCGGTATGGGTAGAAGGAAGAGTCAAATGGAAAATCATTATGTTTGGTACAGGATGTTGAGAGTTTCATAAAGGGATATCTGAGAAGGAGACTCTTCGGGGAGAGCTTTCCAGTGGAAGATCATGTAGCAGGAAGAATATTATGAAATATCTTTTGGAAGTATAAGAAACGTGAGGTAGCAAAATATTTTAGGACAGAATAAGTGTTTCAGGGAAAGGTCATTACAGATACAACCCAGGGTACCTTAGAACCTGAACATATAAAGAGAAGCAAGCCATTGTGTCAATTGTGTTTGGATCTGAGGTGTTTAAGGAGTATAACAACAGGAAGTGCAGATTTCTGGGCAAGGAAGTAGGAATGTACAGACTTAGTTCTAAAATTAAATTTTTGCACAGATATTGTCCCTCAAAGCCAAAAGCACGAAAGTTGTCTATCTGGGTATTGGCCTGGAAGAGTCAAACAAATGTAGTCTCTTCCACACACTCACCATATGAACAGATGCTGAGAGTTTCATAAAGGGATAGCTGAGAAGGAGACTCCTGGAGGAGAGCTTTCCAGTGGAAGAGTAGAATGATAATAATAGCCACATTTGAAAAACAGAATATAGGGCTGGGGATTTAGCTCAGTGGCTTAAGCACCTGCCTGGCAAGTGTGAGGTCTAGAGTTTGATCGCCAGTACCAAAAAAAAAAAAAAAAAAAAGAAAGAAAAGAAAAGAAAAGAAAAACAGATTATACCACAGAAGTTTTTTCTAAAAGACTAGAGAGAAAAATATCAGTTAATCTCAGATTTTATAGCATCTAGAGTGTTAAAATGGTAACAAATGATATTTGAACATCTGCACAGTGAAACATAGAAGCTGAATTTAAAACTTCAACTTTCAGGGATCTATACTAAGTCATGGATATTTGACGGTCTTCTAAAGTATCTACTCAGAAAGAATATGGAAAAACATGGTAACCTATCCAACTTAATTATGAAATGTGCTTGAAAACTATACTGAATATTTAAATTTAAAATAATTTGTTATAATAAAACACTTACTGTCATTAATTCCCTTTAAAATATTTCTCCTAGTTTGTAGCACACTTATCCTGTCATTCTTGACACTTTCTAAGCAGTTATAGAAGTCCTTTTTCATGCATGCCTTTATTTGTGCTGTCTTGGCCACCTTAGTGTGCTGAACATATTCAAAATGTTTGTCTTTCATGGTCATTTTGACTTTCGCGAAGAGCCAGAAGTCACATGGAACCAGATCCGGTGAATAAGGTAGATGAGGACACACTAATGTTTTAACATGTCTGCCTTTCCATTGGATGTCACTTAACAGCAGCATTCTCCTTACTTTTGACAACACTTTTTCTAGATCCTCACAGACACTCTTACTTATTTCAGTTAGCATTATGTTCTCAAGCTCCATCTATTTTCTCTGCATATAACTCAAACTTACCCTTCTTTGTGCTGAATAGTACTGCATTGTGTATATATGCCATGTTTTCTTTTTCTTTTTTTTTTTTTTTTTTTT